>OW240917.1:1930700-1963839 GCA_933207985.1 Pelobates cultripes
ATCCACGATATCCAGAGTAAGAGTCAGGTTCAGCTGTAACAGGAGCAGAATAACATTCCCAAATAATCCCCTTCCAAGAACGAGACAAGGCTACGTTTTGAAGGGTCAAGAAGATCTCAGGACTGGAACACCCAGCCTGCTTTTTATTGGGATCAGGTACACACAGGATACTCCCAGGGGGAGGATAAAAACACCCAATCATATACCTGGTAACACCCCCACGTCTCCTCCCCTCAGATAACATATAACATAATTAAAACGTACAACATTTTACCCCAGTTCTGGATGTTCCCCAAAAACAGGGGGTACAGCTTTAAATCGCTTCGCTTGATAGCTCTCATTCAGGGGACCAACATGTCCAAAAATCAGCCCATTCGGATGAATAGTTCGGGAGATACAGAGTTCCAAAGTTTTGACCGACCGCACAGACCAACTAGCCGAAAATAGTTCCATGAGTTTTGGCCTTGCGGTCGGTCTCCGTTCGCCTGGTAAAAAGGTATGAAATTCTTGCCATCCATTCGAATCTCGGGGTTCGCCGCAATCCCCATAGATGATTGAACATAACTACCGAACGTCCGGTGATTCGGTAGTTTCCGTGCGAACTTCTGGAAGTATGGAGGACTCAGCGGTGTTCGCCTGTTTGCGTATCCGATTTTAGTTCCACGCGTCGACAGGCAAACACCGCTGTTCGCACGTAAGATGGCCGCGGCCACGTGTAAAGTCCCGAAATGGCGGCCACCTATACCTTACACAGGGAATTCATGCGAATCCATTCGAATGGTTGAAATGCACTAAATGTGACGAATTCCTGCTGATTTTGGTTAGTTCACTGGCCCAGGCATACAGCATAGTTCTGTTACAACGGTATTAATGGGAGGTTAGAAAGCTGGCTCGGTACTGATGGGAAGTTAGAGAGCTAGCACAGCAGATGGGGGAGGGGGGGCAGAAAGCATGTAGTATAGGTTTAGGGTGCAGGACACACAGGACACAGATATTACAGAGCTGTAATGTTCTAGCGCACAGTGGACATGGATGTTAAATGGTTGTAAGGTAGTAACATGCAGAACCAGTGACAGGAAACGTATTATTTTTAGAAAGACATGTTTTGACCCTCATCCCTCCTAGGTTTTAGCTGTATTTCTATATTTGTTTTCTCCTGCAGGCGTCAGACAGCAGAAGAAAGAGAGTCTGAACGCCAGCAGACTAACCGCATGATGTTCCAGCTACAGCAGGAGGCTTTCCAGAAAAGTCTATCCCAATCCATGTCTCTAGACCCTCTATGTACACACAACTCATCCCTATGTGCCCTGCAGAACCTGCAACCATGGGCTGAAGAAATACCAAACACATGATTACCAGCACTTGGATGGGACCCTGTTTGGTATCATCAAGGCAAACTGACAATGTACTTAGCATCTAGACTCTGAATGTGTGCAATGAATGCAGAGCCTAAATTCAGAGCCTAAAACCATCTTCTTTCAAAGTGCATTCAGTGTCCTGAGGACCTGGTACATCGATACTGACATTCAAAGCATGATGGACCACTAGGCAGACAACCAAAGACATGGCTCTTCATCGCACCACAAATAGGAGACATTGACTTCCCTGATTTCAGCCAGCCATAATATATTTCATATGTGGAGGAGAATAAACACTTGGGGATGGACTTCAATGTTTGTATGAGAGGCCTAAGGCTTTGGGATAAGTGATAAATTCTATGTCATATTAAACTTATTAACTGCATATGTAGTAATGGCGTCTAAAGGGACAGTAATAGGATAGTTGGTGTGTGCAGTAGTGATTGAGTAATAGGATAGTTGGTGTGTGCAGTACTGATTGAGTAATAGGATGGTTGGTGTGTGCAGTACTGATTGAGTAATAGGATAGTCGGTGTGTGCAGTACTGATTGAGTAATAGGATAGTCGGTGTGTGCAGTACTGATTGAGCAATAGGATAGTTGGTGTGTGCAGTACTGATTGAGTAATAGGATAGTCGATATGTGCAGTACTGATTGAGTAATAGAATGGTTGGTGTGTGCAGTACTGATTGAGTAATAGGATAGTTGGTGTGTTCAGTACTGATTGAGTAATAGAATAATTGGTGTGTTCAGTACTGATTGAGTAATAGGATAGTTGGTGTGTGCAGTACTGATTGAGTAATAGGATGGTTGGTGTGTGCAGTAGTGATTGAGTAATAGGATAGTTGGTGTGTGCAGTACTGATTGAGTATTAGGATAGTTGGTGTGTTCAGTACTGATTGAGTAATAGGATAATTGGTGTGTTCAGTACTGATTGAGTAATAGGATAATTGGTGTGTTCAGTACTGACTGAGTAATAGGATAGTCGGTGTGTTCAGTACTGATTGAGTATTAGAATGGTTGGTGTGTTCAGTACTGATTGAGTAATAGGATAGTTGGTGTGTTCATTACTAATTGAGTAATAGGATAGTCGGTGTGTGCAGTACTGATTGAGTAATAGGATAGTTGGTGTGTGCAGTACTGATTGAGTAATAGGATAGTTGGTGTGTTCATTATTAATTGAGTAATAGGATAGTCGGTGTGTACAGTACTGATTGAGTAATAGGATAGTTGGTGTGTGCAGTACTGATTGAGCAATAGGATGGTTGGTGTGTGCAGTACTGATTGAGTAATAGGATAGTCGGTGTGTGCAGTACTGATTGAGCAATAGGATGGTTGGTGTGTGCAGTACTGATTGAGTAATAGGATAGTTGGTGTGTGCAGTACTGATTGAGTAATAGGATAATTGGTGTGTTCAGTACTGATTGAGTAATAGGATAATTGGTGTGTTCAGTACTGATTGAGTAATAGGATAGTTGGTGTGTGCAGTACTGATTGAGTAATAGGATAGTTGGTGTGTTCAGTACTGATTGAGCAATAGGATAGTTGGTGTGTGCAGTACTGATTGAGTAATAGGATAGTCGGTGTGTTCACTACTGATTGAGTAATAGGATAGTCGGTGTGTGCAGTACTGATTGAGCAATAGGATGGTTGGTGTGTTCACTGATTGAGTAATAGGATAGTTGGTGTGTGCAGTACTGATTGAGTAATAGGATAGTTGGTGTGTGCAGTACTGATTGAGTAATAGGATAGTTGGTGTGTGCAGTACTGATTGAGTAATAGGATAGTTGGTGTGTGCAGTACTGATTGAGTAATAGGATAGTTGGTGTGTGCAGTACTGATTGAGTAATAGGATAGTTGGTGTGTTCAGTACTGATTGAGCAATAGGATAGTTGGTGTGTGCAGTACTGATTGAGTAATAGGATAGTTGGTGTGTGCAGTACTGATTGAGTAATAGGATAGTCGATATGTGCAGTAGTGATTGAGTAATAGAATGGTTGGTGTGTGCAGTACTGATTGAGTAGTAGGATAGTTGTTGTGTTCAGTACTGATTGAGTAATAGGATAGTCGGTGTGTTCACTACTGATTGAGTAAGAGGATGGTTGGTGTGTTCAGTACTGATTGAGTAATAGGATGGTTGATGTGTTCATGACCGGTGTATAGTCGCCATCCGGGCAGTCGGAATCCAGTACAATCACCCCACATACCTAACCCAATAACGCACAGACACTGGGTATATGGGAAAATTTGTCCACAGCTTTATTAAACAATCTTAAGTAATACCCATTCTATTAATTATAATAATAATAATAATAATAATAATAATAATAACTTAACAAGTAGAACATGGGTCATTGCCCCCCATACTCCACCCTCGCATCCGAATCCTTCTGTTTATATAAAAGGCAATGACTCCCATATAAATAACACACATATATATAGAAACATAGAAACATAGAATGTGACGGCAGATAAGAACCATTCGGCCCATCTAGTCTGCCCAATTTTCTAAATACTTTCATTAGTCCCTAGCCTTATCTTATAGTTAGGATAGCCTTATGCCTATCCCACGCATGCTTAAACTCCTTTACTGTTTAACCTCTACCACTTCAGCTGGAAGGCTATTCCATGCATCCACTACCCTCTCAGTAAAGTAATACTTCCTGATATTATTTTTAAACCTTTGTCCCTCTAATTTAAGACTATGTCCTCTTGTTGTGGTAGTTTTTCTTCTTTTAAATATAGTCTCCTCCTTTACTGTGTTGATTCCCTTTATGTATTTAAATGTTTCTATCATATCCCCCCTGTCTCGTCTTTCCTCCAAGCTATACATGTTAAGATCCTTTAACCTTTCCTGGTAAGTTTTATCCCGCAATCCATGAACCAGTTTAGTAGCCCTTCTCTGAACCCTCTCTAAGGTATCAATATCCTTCTGAAGATACGGTCTCCAGTACTGTGTACAATACTCCAAGTATATTTATATTTGTGGTCAGGGAAGAAGGCCGTATTTATGTGGACCTATACCTCTAATCATTAGTCTAATATACTAAGTCGGTTGTAGTGTGCCGAAACCGACGAACGGGTCAGCCTGTAAATAAAGAGGGCCAACCAATTAATTGATTCCTTTTGTGGAGTGGTGGGTGGGGCAACAGGAAGTGACCAAGCACTGTCAGCAAGGTATGGAGGTAAGTAGTGGGTTTATATAGGCCGGTTGCAACCCCTCCCACAACTCCAGGCTCCGCCTTCCCATTTGTGGTCAGGGAAGAAGGCCGTATTTATGTGGACCTATACCTCTAATCATTAGTCTAATATACTAAGTCGGTTGTAGTGTGCCGAAACCGACGAACGGGTCAGCCTGTAAATAAAGAGGGCAAAAGAGAAGTATCAGTTCCACACTTAATACGTATACACATACATTATTACCCGAGCTTCCCTACTTTGCCAATTGTTTAAAAGCTTGTCTCAACTCTTTCTCAGGTTGAGGTATGTAACGGTAATATGAACTGGTACGTTTTGGCTGGAGGTTGATGTTGCCGCTCCGATACGAAAGGAGTGGCCTGTATATGCCGTGGGATCGTACCCGATTCTTGTACATAATAATCTCACGTATTTGACGAATTTTGATGTAGTCAGGGGTTGACTGTGTATTGTGAGGAGAGGAGCTGGTTTGGGTTGATAAGCCATACCTGCCATGTATTTGTCAAATAGTTGTACGGGGCACCAATGATTGCCGGTTGGGTAAAATTGAATGTCAAGGTGCGGACCCATTTGATTCGTTTGAATGTCTTAATGTCAATGTGTAGTGATCACCTATTATGTTTATGTGTGACACACACAGTATATTTCCCTTATTGTTGATGTTGCTTAAGGTGAGTTCGTTGGGACGCATAAAATGCCAGGTATATGGCTGTTTTGAGTGTGTTATTGGTGTGATTATCAAAGGGTTTGGTATCTAACATGTCAGACAATGCCCTGAATTTCTCTGCGTCAATTGGTAGCCATCTAGTAGGTTTTAGGTTTTCTAGGCGTTGGATGCCTTTTAGCATATTTTAATGGGGTGTGCTGATAGGAAGTTTTTTATACTGGAATATGTGTTGCTTACATGATGCTGTATTCCAGTTAAATAGAGTTTTATGGTGTTGTGTGCCAGTTTCAAGTTGAGATGGCAAAAAGAGGTGAAAGCCACCATAGTATCTAACCTATAAGGATTCGTAATGATGTATTCTGAAACAAATTTGTTGAATAACATTAAGGCTCGGTTGTACATGCGTCTGGTGTTTGGGGAAAGTGAGGCCTGTGCTAGTGCCCTCCCGTGCTCCATGAGTAATTTTAGTCCAGGATGAGGTCTCTGAACAGCGGCGCCTTTCTTGGCTGTTCCTCTGCTGTTGGGTGTAGCTGTCTGAAAACCTGTAATTTTGAACAGGATAGTGTGTCAGCTGCTGAATTATGGTGACCTGGCACGTGTATGCAAGTCAGGAAAAAAAAAAAATTTTTTTTTTTTTTGTGGCTGCCAACCATGTGAGTCTCCTGACCAGGTTCATGATGGTTAGTGAAGAAGACCTGCCTTTGTTCAGAATCTCGCAAGCCGCCATGTGGTCAGAGTAGCATTTGACAGCTTTGCCTCCCCATAAGTGGCCCCAGACTTTAGCTGCTGCCACTATGGGGTAGATCTCAAACAGTGCCGAAGTCTTTGTGAAAGTGGGTAATCCTAGTGCTTTGCTAGGCCAAGCGTCCCTCAACCACCTGTCTTCGAAGATGGCTGTGAAACCTGCGTAACCTGCAGCATCCGTCCATAACACAGGGGAGTTTAATGTCAACGGTGGTATGAACAAGTTTCTCCCATTCCAGTCCGACAGGAAATGGTACCACCTGGTCAGATGCGCCCTAGCCTGAATGTTCAGTGTAACCCTGCTGTTGTTGTTGGGTAAGTTGGGTAACAAACCGAGTAGACGTGAGATGAAAGCTCGTCTCATGGCGAAGTTGTTGATGATATGCCATGTGCTTAGTTGTCTGAGTAACAATGGATTGATGACCCTGACCATGATTTACCCCATTCCACAGGAGCTGCTTTTAGTGGGGAAAGAATTGCCTATTTTTATGCCATGTAAGTGCCAGTGTGTAGGGTAGATGGTAGCCATTTACTGTGTTGATAATATTGGTCTTACTTAACCAAGCTTCAACCCATGCTTGAGTGATAGCTGTAAAGGTAGATCAATGGTGTGTATAGTAAGGAAACTCTTCGGAGGGTATGAGGGAGTTGAGACTTGGGGTAGCGAAGGTGTGTGGTGCCAATAAGTCTATGGTTAGTCTTTGTTTAAGGGAAGATTCCCTTTAGACAATACCAATGTGTTTGTGTTTGGCGCCATGCTGTAAATGGTGGAGATTGGAAAACCCAAGTAAAAACCCCTCTGTTATTCTTGGCTATGAGTGTGTTTACAGCCGATGGTTCTGTTGTGCTGACTGTAGGTGAGGGCATACTATATTCCTTGAGAGTTTATTTATGATACCTGTATGGGAGCCCTTTGAAGCTCCGGAGCTTTAGTAAATCTACTACAAGTCTGGAAGGGTGATGAGTTAGTAGTGTTGAAAATGGATTGGTGTGTACAGATGGTGAGTACGTTATTTGTAAGTTGTATTGGGACACATGGTTTGTCATGTGCCCTGAATGATTTGAACGTATATGCAACAGTCTATATGCAATGCAACTACTAATACCAATTGTCTCTGGTAGTTCAGAGGTGCTGGTACCTGGAGCCTGAGAGTGCTCGTCCATTTGTTTGGGAGAAAATCCCTTCTGTATGGGTACCTGCACAAATAAGCATCTCTACATATTCAAAATGCCAACACAACCAAGGGATGGTCTGTTCCCGATTTACCTGGAATCTCTGGGTCTGACCATCATAGATACATCATCATACATATATATGCCTTGTTTCCCCAATGTACCGGGATCATGTGTGCAGGGTTAACGTCTTGTACCAAGAATTGATTGTACCCGGTAACCGAATTTCGTCTGTCTTAAATTTTTTGGCTCATGAGTTTGAGTGAGGCTAGCATGGCCTAGGTTTCACCTTAGTTGGTGTTGCTGGGCCTTCCCCTGTCTCCGTTTCATCCGTTAATGTATGGAGGAGTTTGAATAACGCTGCGTTCGTTGCTGTGGCAGGGTAGGGGATTTGTCGCCTCCTTGGGTTGGAGCCACCTCTCCTCTGCTTGAAGGTGTATCAAGGGGAAGGGGAGTGACAGGTGACGCCCTCATTATGATACAATGCGAGACGGCTAGCTCACGAGTGGCCCGAGGGGTGTATGCCTCAGAGTGTGAGGCGGGGTGTTGGCCTCGTGGGACCACTAAATGAAGCGTAAAGCAGAGAAAACAGGGGGTAATACCTATTGGGCCATAAAACCCTAATTGCCATTACATTACTACTATTCCAGGGAAGGTAAGAGATGAAAGTGTATCACTTCTAGCCGGGGTGCTAGGAAGAGGAGATTCTTTACCATCTTTTTGGGAAATACTTAAATAACAATAAAGATTGCAATTATATATTTGTACCCAGGCTCTTGTACTGGCTTGCTAGCTAAGCCGTAAGGCGAAACGATTAGGCTTGGTGTTTTTTGGTGACTGGTGAGGCCCTGCTAGTTGCCAAGTGGCTTGAGAGGCTCTATCTATGCTTGGCGCGAGGGGATTTTGTGTGGCCACCGAACGTTGTGGCAGGATGTTGGCCTCTCGGTGACAGTAACCAGAAAAATAGGAAGGGGAGTGACAGGTGAGGCCCTCTCTATGATACAATGCGAGGCGGCTAGTTCACGAGTGGCCCGAGGGATGTATGCCTCCGTGTGTGAGGCGGGTTGTTGGCCTCGCGGGACCACTAACCGAAGCATAAAGCAGAGAAAAAAGGGGGTAATACCTATTGGGCCCTAGAACCCTAATTGCCAGTACACTATTACTATTCCAGGGAAGGTAAGAGATGGATAACTACGTGAGCAGGTGTACGTACCTGGTAGTATGGTATTGAACCTGACAATCCGTATAGGTTTTTTAGTAGTAACTGTAACCTGAATGGATAAAATCGTATGGCATAAGGAAAAATGGCATAGACCAAGCTTATCTTAAAACATACAGTATATGTGAAAAGTAAAGTGCCGTGACATGTAAATATTAATCATCATAGCCATACTGGTTAAATATGTATCAATCTTAACCCATTAAGTGCCGTATGTACAAGTGAAAAGTGGTCTGTTCCCACCTTGGATGTTGTATGTCCCATTGCTAGGGGAAAGTCTGTTGTGTGAGCAGCGTGCTATGAAAAATGTATGTGAACTATATTACCCGTTACGTATATACAGATGCGTGTGCTACTTTGTAATAATATGTGTATTTATACTACTTGCTCTGTGAATTGTTGTATGCCTTATTGAATGGTAGGGGTCAGTGAACATGGTGTTGCAAAATGCAAGTGTACTGGAGAACTGCCGAGTGCCCTATAGGTGGTAGTGTAGTTGATGCTGATTGGTATGTGAAATGTTGTTTATCTGTTGACCTATAGGGGTCAGTGTTTTTGGTGTCTGTAAAACCCCATGAAAATTGTCAATGTACTTGACAGACCTGTAGGTGGCAGTGTTGATAGAACCACTGTTAGTCTTGATGTGAAAGACAAATTGTTGAGCCAGTGCTGGAGTTTAATTTATGGTTAGGTTTAAAACAATCTTATGTGTAATTGATATTGGCTAGTAATTGTATATGACATGTGAAGACAGTTTTGATGTTGACCAGTAGGGTCAGAAATGCTGATTGTATGGTAAAATACCCTTTAACCCCCTTCAGGATACATGAATCCCTTTTATTCCAGAGTTTGGTCCTTAAGGGGTTAATCCAAATGCAAGGTTAACGTGAGATTTTGAGAGTGACCTGTAGGGGTCAGTGTGGTTTACATGAAACATTGTTCGTGAGCTATGCCCCAGCATTATAGTTGTATGACAGGGAAACAAACAGTGCCCGTTTGACAATATACAATATGTGAACATAATAGCTTAATAACAGTCATTGTAACAAACCAAAGTTCTGTTCGTGGGTTGTAAACGCACAAAACGTGTGTGTAGTACAGTAGTAAATGCATGAACTAGTTCCCGTTTGGTAGTAAATTGCACGAACCGTGAGCCTGGTATGTCAGGGAAACAAAACGAAACGAGCAGTGAGATTTGAAATGCACGCACAGAATTGCCTAGTATGTTTAGGTAATTGAAACAGAATGTGTTCCCGTTTGGGAGTATGCTAAAGCTCAAAATGAGCCAGTGACAGATATAAACAAGTTAATTTAAACGAATGATATGCATGAACATGCAATGGTTTTAGGACAGATTTAGACAAAATGCAGCCGTAAAGTGAGGACCTGACCCGTGCAACTGATGCCTGGCGTAACGGGTAGGTCGACTTACGGTTTGTGAGCCACTTGGACACCATCCACAGCGATAGATTGAAGAAAAAGCTGGTAGGCCGGAAAAGCCTGTGGCTGGATTTCTGACACAGCTCAGCTTAGAAAACCTCATGGAGTAAGCAGGTAAAATGGCGTCTGGATGACCCGGAAGTGGAAATCATTCTGATGCTGACCTCAAGCAACAGGAAGTGACCAAGCACTGTCAGCAAGGTATGGAGGTAAGTAGTGGGTTTATATAGGCCGGTTGCAACCCCTCCCACAACTCCAGGCTCCGCCTTCCCATATAACATATACCGACATTATTCCAACATACCAACTTAAAGTGCCAACCATACATTAACCACGGCAGGGGTATTCCCGGATACCCCTACTCCACCAGGTTCTGAGCCACCGACTGAACTCGAAACCTATCAACCACCGATGACCACAACTTTTTTTTTCCATCACATTCGTCCTGGGGAGCCTATTTCTTCTCCTTCAGCTCCCTATCCCACCGCTGTGAAAAAACGGGATAACCCCTACACATAAACAAAACACCAGGGAGGGTGGGTGGGACAAACTCGACCAGGTAGGAAATTAGAAATGACTCACCTAAAATGGCTGCCTATTTAAATAGCCAAACCTACTTACCCATAACTCCACTCCTTGCTTACTTCCTCCTATGCCCGCCTCCTAACCCCTGTCAAGTCCCTTTTCCGCCTAGCTGCCCCTACATGGGGCTACAGTACTGATGGAGTAATAGGATGGTTGGTGGGTTCAGTACTGATTGAGTAATAGGACAGATGGTGTGTGTTACGGAATGCCTGGCACCCCGACTGGGTACCTTCTGCTGAAGGATTGCTCCTAGTGCTTCCCGAGGGCTCCAAGCACTCCACCAGACACCATAACCACCGCAGACCCCACGAACCTCCGCAGCTTGGTTGTCTTCCATCCACTCTGGACCCAAGACCAGGGTCCAGCTTCCAGTAGGTAGATGTGACGAGACCAATCTCGCCACATTGCATTGGAGAAGCCTGGTTGCTCGCCTGCTGCCTATGGACTATGGCCCCCTTTTAAAAGACTTTATTTCGCCTGGAGAAAAGCTGTATTCGTGCTTTTCTGCCAGTTGTTCGGTAGATTCAATCTACCGAACAACCGCACGAATGAATAGACCACCTGGGAGCTGGAGTGTGCCGGCAATTAACCTCCCTGAAGCTGCGGTTAACCGCAGCTTAATTGACGAATGCTGGGTGGCCGCCATTCGTATCCCGAACACGAGGTCGCGGCCATTTTAAACATACGAATGCACAGCGGTGTTCGCCCCTATTTTCATGGAACTAAAATCGGACACAGTTTTGCGCGAACACCGCTGAAGCCGCCGACCTCCCTTCTTGTTCGGTGGAAGTGCACGAACGGCCCGGTGTTCGGTAGTTTTGGTTGAATGTGTTATACCCCAGATAGGAATCCCATGGAGCCCATTCGTATGAAACTGACTGTCAAGACTTTGGCTCCATGGCGATTAAACTGTATTCGTGTGGTCTGAGCGCCATTCGCTTAATAATGTGCGCTCAGACCTGAGCTATCTGGGGATATGTTACATGTCTGTGTTTTATGTAATAAATGTTACTTTATGTATTTTAAAGTATAATACTGGTTTTGTATCCCCACATGTGTAATGGAGTTTTGCCTTTGTCTTGGGAGATAATTTAATTACTTCCCAATTATCTCCCAGGGCAGAGGGGAGGAAGCCAGGATGCATTGTGGGAATATATTGTGACTGTGTGTCCTATTTGTCTACTTGTCTGTCTTTTGTCACAGTCTCCCATTTGGTCCCCTAGGGGAGTGTCCACCAGGTGGGAGACCTGCATAAATACTGGGCAGGTAGCCCTCATTAAACAGACCACTGCTTGACCCTCAACACAAAGCCTTGTCTCGTTCTTGGGGGGATTCACTGTATGCTGTTAGAGACTGATTGCCAGGAGTGTAAGCTGATTGTCTGCTTTTCCTGTTCGTCTGCTAGCAGCTATTCGTGAGGTTCCAGTTCGGGAGTTGGAGTGCTATTTTGTATCCAGTTCGGGAGTTTGGTGTTCTGCAGTAGCTGTGCCTGTATCTCAGGAAAGGGGGCCGATCGCCTAAACGATTTTTACCCCTTGTGTGCAAAACGGTCCGTTACAGTAGACATCTCTTAAATCCAGAGAACAGGAAAAGGAATAAGCTCTTACCAGAGCTTAGTGATTATACCCTGGGGAGTATAGTGATTATATAGAGTGTAGTTCTCCAATCCCCCAAACATGAACCAAGACTTCATGAAGATGCAAGATGATCTGTTTAATGGTGGCCATAGCTTGGCCTTTTATGCAGGTCCTCCAGCAAGGGATACTCCCACAGGGACCTTGTGGAGGACTGGAATACAATTACAGTAGCCAATCAAAATATAATACAATGTGAAATACTCCCTGTTAAGACACTCACCGCCAGGTAGATGAAGCCGCCGTTTAGTAAATAATCCCCTTCTCCAGAAATGCAGTTTATATCCAGCCGATCGTCAAACTCCCGAACGAAGTCCACGAACACGGCAACTCCCGATCAGCAAAACAGTCGAACGCCTTCCACAGCTAAAAATAACGAAAGCGCTGTCCCAGTAATAATTCCCCCACAAACGAGACCAAGCTCCGTCTTGAGGGTCAAATCAGGATCTGTTTAATGGGGGCTACCTGCCCGGTATTTATGCAGGTCTCCACAAGGTGGACACTCCCCGAGGGGACCTTGTGGAAGACTGTAAAATATATTATACAGTAGCCCTTCCCATCTTACCCATAAATCCGTCTTCTCTACCCCGGAGATAATTAGGAAGAAACCTAATTATCTCCGAATCGCCATGGAGTCAAAGTCTTTCACCCGTCCTTCGGTATACGAATGACTCCATGGGACGGCTGTCTGGGTAAAAGTCCATACGAATGCATAAAAACTCCCGAACGACCGGCGTTCGCATGCCTTGTCGAAATAGAAGGTGGGCATTAGCTTCCAGCGGTGTTCGGTAGTTTAAAGTGTCCGTATTTAGTTCCATACAATTTGTACCGAACACCACTATGCGTTCGTGTGTCCCAAAATGGCCGCTGCCTCGTGGTCGACATGCGAACGACGACCACCCGTACGAATGGAATGGAGAGGTGTCTGCGGTTAACCACAACGTTCTAATTGGGGCCAAGATGTTAACCAGCAGCACACTCCTCTCCTGGGTGGTCGTTCGTTCGGTAGTTTCAATCGGTAGTTTGCAAATTACACGAACGGGGGTATACGAACAGGAAATCCAGCGAAACAAAGGGAAACAGACGAACCAGCAATACAGATGAATCTGTCACACTCCCACACAAACAGTTAAATCCCTCCCCTCTATCCTGGAGATAATTAGTGTAACGGACCATTTTGCACACAAGGGGTAAAAAACGATTGAATCTACCGAACACCAGGCAGAAAAGCACGAATAAAGCTTTTCTGCAGGCGAAAAAGTATTTTAACATGGGGGCCATAGTCCAAAGGCAGACGCCGAGCAACCAGGCTTCTCCAATGCAATGTGGCGAGATTGGTCTCGTCACATCTCTCCCCTTTTCCAAACAGACTAACAGGGTATCTGACCTCCTGCCGGTCAGTGCCCTTGTTAGTCCAGCAGCCCACCCACAAAACACAATCAACAGCACAACCCACCCACAATAAATGGTTACTACACCTGGGTAGAGGAGAAGCTTGTCCATGTCCAGGTGTCTCACCACGGCTGTGCTGGGTACGGGTATACTGACTTGGTGGGTTGCTGCGTGGACAGAGACCAGCGGTACTCTGCCCTGTTGCCTGCGCTACTGCCAAGATAGCCTGGTTGAAGCCTGGTTGTTGGAGGGGGAGACCGACTGTCTCCCCTTTAGATACACAGCTCTGCTGCTGGAGACCGACTGTCTCCCCTTTAGATACACAGCCCTGCTGCTGGAGACCGACTGTCTCCCCTTTAGACACACAGCCCTGCTGCTGGAGGCCGACTGTCTCCCCTTTGGTTAAACAGCCCTGTTGCTGTGGAGCAGAACCGACCGTCCCTACCGCCTGTGCTGTACGTGCAGAGACCACGGTCCCATCTGCACAGTTGTGGGGCTCACTGTCTCCCCCTGGCACATTAAGCTGCCGCTGGGGAAAGGGGGTAACCAGCTCCTCTCCCATACATACTTCCAGCCGCGGGGGAGGGAGACCAACTGTCTCTGCTCCCAATACTAAGTCCTGCTGCTGGGGAAAGGAGACTGGGCTCTCTATTCCCGGTAGGACACTCTGCCGCTGGGGAATGGAGACTGTGCTCCCAATTCCCAATAATTCGTACTGCCGCTGGGGAATGGAGACTGTGCTCCCAATTCCCAATAATTTGTACTGCCGCTGGGGAATGGAGACTGGGCTCCCAATTCCCAATAACTCATACTGCCGCTGGGGATCTGAGCCGACCGCCCAGCATCCCTGTAGCTCACCCTGCCACTGGGGAGGGAGGACGCTGCTCTCCTCTCACTGCAAGGTACACTGCTGCTGGGGAACAGGACCACTTGTCTCTGCCCCCTGTAACTCAGCCTGCCGCTGGGGAATGGAGCTTGGGCTCCCAATTCCCTGCAATATCTCCCACTGGGGAATGGAACTTGGGCTCCCAATTCCCTGCAATTCACTCTGCTGCTGGGGGACAGAAGCAACTATCTCTGTCCCCTGTAACTTAGCCTGCCTCTGGGGAATGGAGCTTGGGCTCCCAATTCCCTGCAATATCTCCCGCTGGGGAATGGAGCTCGGTCAATGGAGAGACCTCGGTCCCATCTCCACCCGCCACCTGTGGTTCTTCCCAGTAATCCTCCCCAATATCTACCCAGCTGAATGGGTCTGGATCTGGGTCTCCGCTTCCCTGCTGAGCCTTCTCACTGGAGTGGAACAGATCTTGGTAGCCCTGCTCCAGCTCCATCTCTCGGGTCACCAGGTGGACCAGGTCTTGCTCAATTTCGTGAGTGTCGTCCCAGTCATACCTGCTCTCCCTCCACTCCAAGATATCACTGAACCGGGCTTGTGTAGGGCTCCCAAATTCAGGCTCTGAAAAAGCCTCCCATAACAAGCCAGGACCATCAAACTCCTCTCCCTCTGGCTTGTCATGCTCGACTGTCCAGGGCAGGTACTGTGCCCCATACCACCAGAGCGCCTGGTAGGCATCTTCCAGCCAAATCTCCTGCCATACTCGGAGCTCCAATTCCTTCACCCATTCATCCAGGGGCTGCTCTCCCAGAAAGGGCATCCGCAGGGCTACTCGCTTCTGCAGTCGCTGGTCTTCCTTGGGGAGTCTCTTGCCCCGCTGGTACTCCACATTACCCAGTGCCTGGTACCAGATGCCTTTGCGCCACGCATCTCGGTCATCCAGGGCACCCTCGTCATACTCCACTGCTGGTTCCATCTCGGTGCTGTCAGGGTCGCTTTACTGGGACATGCGTTGCCCTCAAATTGTAAAAATCCACGGAATGGTGTCGCCTGTAGCTGTCCTGTAGTCTGTGGGAACGATCCCACCGCTGCCACCAATTGTAATGGACCGTTTTACACACAAGGGGTAAAAACCATTTAGGCGATCGTCCCCCTTTCCAGAGATGCAGGCACAGCTATTGTAGAACACCAAACACATGAACCTTCAATAAGTGAATGCTCCAAACTCCCGAACGGCATCCAATATAGCACTCCAAACACACGAACAGGAACCATATGAATCGCTGCTAGCAGATGAATAGGAAAAGCATCCAAGCGGCTTACACTCCTAGCAATCAGTCTCTATCAGCGTTCAGTAAATCCTCCCTGTAACGGACCGTTTTGCACATAAGAGGTAAAAACCGTTTAGGCGATCGTCCCCCTTTACAGAGATGCAGGCACAGCTATTGTAGAACACCAAACACACGAACCGCCAATAAGTGAATGCTCCAAACTCCCGAACGGCATCCAATATAGCACTCCAAACACATGAACAGGAACCATACGAATAGCTGCTAGCAGACGAATAGGAAAAGCATCCAAGTGGCTTACACTCCTAGCAATCAGTCTCTATCAGCATTCAGTAAATCCCCCCAAAGACGAGACAAGGCTCTGTGTTGAGGGTCAAGCAGTGGTCTGGTTTAATGAGGGTATTTATGCAGGTCTCCCACCTGGTGGACACTCCTCTAGGGGACCAAATGGGAGACTGTGACAAAAGACAGACAAGTTGACAAATAGGACACACAGTCACATTATATTCCCACAATGCATCCTGGCTTCCTCCCCTCTGCCTTGGAGATAATTGAGAAGTAATTCAATTATCTCCCAAGACAAAGGCAAATCAATGGGGATACTAAAACACGAATTACTGTTAAAATACACCATGTAAGACACATTACAATAAACTTATACATTTAACATGTCCCCAGATAGCTCAGGTCTGAGCGCACATTATTAAGCGAATGGCGCTCAGACCACACGAATACAGTTTAATCGCCATGGAGCTAAAGTCTGGACACAGTCAGTTTCATGCGAATGGGCTCCATGGGATTCCTATCTGGGGTATAACATAGACAAGTAAAGCTACCGAACACCGGCCATTCGTGTACTTTCACCGAAAAAGAAGGGAGGTCGGCGGCTTCAGCGGTGTTTGCGCAAAACTGTGTGTGATTTTAGTTCCATGAATTAAGCATTGAATACCGCTGTGCATTCGCATGTTTAAAATGGCCGCGACCTCGTGTTTGGGATACGAATGGCGGCCACCCAACATTCGTCAATTAAGCTGCGGTTAACCGCAGCTTCAGGGAGGTTAATTGCCGGCACACTCCAGCTCCCAGGTGGTCTATTCATTCGTGCGGTTGTTCGGTAGATTGAATCTACTGAACTCCCTGTAGAAAAGCACGAATAAAGTTTTTCTGCCGGCGAAACAAAGTCTTTTAATATGGGGGCCATAGTCCAAAGCCAGCAGGCGAGCAACCAGGCTTCTCCAATGCAATGTGGCGAGATTGATCTTGTCACAATTAGTTTCAGTGGCTGTAATAAACTTAATTATCTTCAGGTACAGAAAATATCTCTAAGTTACAACTGCAACAAAACACATTAAAATACATAACTTATATTCCACATAACTGAACCCCCACATTTGACATATCCCCAGATAGCTTGGAGCTTGGATCGCTCAATATATCTGAACAGCACTAATATCCCACGAACATAGTCGAATCGCCATAGGGTTCATGTGTTTTCACCGACCGTTCGGCAGAAATCTGTTCATAATTACGTCCATGGCTTTTAGCTATCAGGGTCGGTCTATTTTCAATGTTAAAAGTGCACTATTGTACAAGGAAGGGTGGGGTCAGACAATTGCAAGGGCTGAGGGGAGATTGAGGAGTGACAAAGCAGTCAGTTTAACCCCTTAAGGACACATGACATGTGTGACGTCATGATTCCCTTTTATTCCAGAAGTTTGGTCCTTAAGGGGTTAAAACTGGTCTGGCAGTGTCCCTGGGACAACGCCCTGCTGGGGAAACAATAGGGCAGGAAAAAGGAGAAGGGGAATGTTGCGGAGCTGCACAGGGCCGGTGCAAGGATTTTTGTCGCCCTAGGCAAAAGAAAGATTTGCCGCCCCGCCCCCCATCCCCCCCGAGACATCGCAATGCCCCACCCATATGATCTGCCATATAAACTAATGCCAGTGCTGCACATAGTGTGTGTTTACATTAAAAAGCCTGCAGGGACCGGCTATAGACACCAGAACAACTTTATTAAGCTGCAGTGGTTCTGGGGACTATAGTGTCTATTTAATGTGAGGTAAATTAGAGATTAGTGTCAAAGATTATGGGCCCACGCGCTCGACGACCAAACCCCGCTGGTGAGACAAAGGATCCAAGATCGCCGACCGCCGCGTGGTCGGTAGCCGAACGATGGCCACCTAGGAAAGCCTCTAAATACCGATTGAAACATTGTTACAATCGGTTAATGAGCGCCACACGTGCCTCTATGTGTGGGCTATTAGGGGGTAGCTCATTCGGTTCACGAACAGCCTGTAAGGTTGCTGTTCGTGAAACGAAACACATGAATGCTAGCGGCTTTCGGCTGCTTGCATACGAATTCAATGCAAACATACATTAACACACAGTGTACCGCCAGGTTATACAAGAAGTTACAGGGATTAATACAGGCAACCTTTTTATGCACATAGTCCAGAATATTACAAGTGGCTAGGTTTGCCATAGGGAAGAGGCACATTTTCCCATGGAAGTCATTTTTAAACATGTCTTTTTGCAGGGCCCATAATCTTTGGGCAAGAGGCTGGCAAGCAGGCCTCTCCAAATTACAGTGACGAAGGTGCTTTCATCACAGTGCGCAGTAGTGATTGAGTAATAGGATAGTCGGTGTTTGCAGTACTGATTGAGTAATAGAATAGTTGGTGTGTGCAGTACTTATTGAGTAATAGGACAGATTTTGTGTGCAGTACAGATTGAGTAATAGTGTAACGGCACCCCCAGGCATAAAAGGGGTTAAAAGCCGTTTAGGAGATATTCCCCTTCCAGATATACAGGCAGCTACCAAAGACACCAATCCACCAAACAGGAAACCATATGAATGCCGTAAACAGCCGAATAGGAAAAACCATCCGAATAGGTTTATACTCCTAGCAAAACACAGTGAGTCCAGTATGGACTGGATAAAAATCCAGACCGTACTAGTCAAGTGAGTGGAGCGCTGAACAATCACACTTACCCTTAATTAGGGTTCAATTTCAGATGTATATATGTACATGCAAATAAAACAGAGAAATACAACACAATATAGTGTAAATCCGTGAGTAGAAGAAATCTTGTGATAATATATCAATAGTCAAACTCACATGGATTAGAGCCTCATAAAAGGACAGGCTCAAATCTCTTCAGCATTAGTATCGTATGAAGACACTGCACCCTTTAACTGGAGTAAATTTCCTCAAAGAAAAAAGAGAAAAAACAAAGGAGGAAGACCTCCTAGTGTACTATGTATATAATAGGTAGTGCACAGACAGTGATTATGATAGTGCTCACCTGATTCAGAGCCAATGAGAACCTGGCTCTAGATGGTAGACTTGAGTGCCTTTAAAAGGGGGCACTTACCCTTCTTTTACAGCAAGATAGGACCAAAGGCCAATAGGGATATGTATAAAAAATAACAAATTTATTGTAAATATAAAAACAAAGTAAAATACTTGTGCAAAAAGTAGCTGTAAAATCCCAAATCTGGCTTCAGCTGAAGCCAGATTTGGGATTTTACAGCTACTTTTTGCACAAGTATTTTACTTTGTTTTTATATTTACAATAAATTTGTTATTTTTTATACATATCCCTATTGGCCTTTGGTCCTATCTTGCTGTAAAAGAAGGGTAAGTGCCCCCTTTTAAAGGCACTCAAGTCTACCATCTAGAGCCAGGTTCTCATTGGCTCTGAATCAGGTGAGCACTATCATAACCACTGTCTGTGCACTACCTATTATATACATAGTACACTAGGAGGTCTTCCTCCCTTGTTTTTTCTCTTTTTTCTTTGAGGAAATTTACTCCAGTTAAAGGGTGCAGTGTCTCCATACGATACTAATGCTGAAGAGATTTGAGCCTGTCCTTTAATGAGGCTCTAATCCATGTGAGTTTGACTATTGATATATTATCACAAGATTTCTTCTACTCACAGATTTACACTATATTGTGTTGTATTTCTCTGTTTTATTTGCATGTACATATATACATCTGAAATTGAACCCTAATTAAGGGTAAGTGTGATTGTTCAGCGCTCCACTCACTTGACTAGTACGGTCTGGATTTTTATCCAGTCCATACTGGACTCACTGTGTTTTACTTCCATATCTTAGTGGGGGATAGAGAGCACCCACTAGAGTGTGTAGCTGCTTGTATACCACATTATTATTCTTATAAGCGCACTAAACACAGTAATCATTATTGTTTGCATTTTATACTCCTAGCAGTTGAACTGGAACAGCATACAATAAATACCCCCAAGAACGAGACAAGGCTCTGTTTTGAGGGTCAAGCAGGAACAGACAGAGCTGTGGGTTTATTTTTTTATATACACATTCTTACACATTAGTACCACGAAGAGGGTTTTGGAAAACAACCAATAAACACGTAAAATACACTCAGACAGACCCACACAAAATCCTCCCCTCTGCCTGTGATACAATTACCTTACACAATGGGTAATGTAATTATCACAGGCAGAGAAATACAGTTTTTCCACATTATTCATAATTTTAAATGTATGCATCACATTCACATAAACTTACATTTTCAGATTCAGCATACTCCAAATGCAAACATACGTCAAAATCATACAAATTGGTTCAGTGGTTCAAAAGATAGATTGTAGTCCTTTTTGACCAAATGAAGCATGGCTTTTCTGCCCAAAACCAGTTCCACAGAGTCCTTCTATCCTGGAGATAATTGGGAAGTAATCCAATTATCTCCAAGGACAGAGGCAAAACTCCATTGAACACATGGCAGCAAAAGACAATAAAACACATAAAAATATATAACTGTGCAGCCATTGCACAAAACAGGTACATTCAACATATCCCCAGATAGCTCAGATCTGAGCGCACATTATTACTGAATGGCGCTCAGATCAGACACATACAGTCCAATTGCCATGGAGCCAAAGTCTTTCCCATAGTCTTTCATTATACGAATGGGCTCCATGGCATAGCTATCTGGGGTATCACCGCTCAAACAAGGGAAACACCGAATGACCTGGCTTTTATGTCTTTGCAGGGGAAAATCAAGCGTTTCAACATGAGACCATAGTCTAAAGGCAGCAGGCAGGCAACCAGGCTCCTCCAATGCACAGTGGCGAGATTGGTTTCGTCACAAATAGGATAGTCGGTGTGTGCCTGAGTAAGTAGTTTAAGACCAGTTTGACAACTTACCTGGGTCTTGGTAAACATGCACACTCTAAAGCCCCAATACACACTACAGCCCTACCAACACACATGATCTCTTCCGCCCTTACCGACACACACATATACACGCTAACACTATCCAGTCCCTAATGACACACACACACACATACATACACATTTTCCAGCCCCTAAACAAACAGTCTCTACAGACACTACCGACATGCACATGCACACAAACTACAGCCCCTAAACACATGCACATTTTACAGCTCCTACCGACACAGACATACACATTCTACAGCCCCTAAGCACACAAAATCTCTATAGACTCTAAAGACAGACATACACACACACACACACACACACAGGGCCGGCCTTAGGCCTTTAGGTGCCCTGTGCGAAAAATCTTCACAGCGCCCCCCCCCGTCATCCATGTATGATGTAATGTTTGTATTGTCTGTGTATGTGATAGGTGTGATGACTGTGTGTAATATGTATGCTATGTGTTGGCTGTGTGTGATATTTGCAATGGCTGTATTAACAGTGTGTGAAATGCTTGTATTGGTTGTATGTGATATTTGTGCTGGGTTTATTGGCTGTGTGTGATCGTTATTTAATTCAGATAAAAATATGCTTTTAGGCCTGTATGTGAATGCAGGTGTATATTTTTGCAGAGTTATGTGCACACAGTCCCACTGTCAGATGCACACAGTTATACATATACACTGTCAAATCCACCACATGCACATAGTCGCAGGCAGATACACACAGGCACAGTCAGTAACACACATACACAGTTACAGGTAGATAAACACATTCACACACAATTACAGGCAGACAGCCACACACACCTAGACAGCTAAACACACACACACACACACACAAACACACAAACACACACACACAGCCACACATACAGTCTTACAAACACACACACTTACATGCAGACAGTCTCACACACACACACAGACAGCCACACACACACAGGAAGACAGCCACACACACACAGAGACACACAGGCAGACAGTCACACACAAGCAGACTCACACACAGGCAGACAGTCATACACCCACAGACACACAGTCACACACACAAACACACACACACAGGCAGACAGTCATACACACATGTAACGAACCACAGGCACTCCGATCGAGTACCTCTGCCAATCGATGCTCTTAGCACTTGCCGAGGACTCAGAGCACTGTGGACCCCACTTCCAGTGATGGAGCTGCGCCGTGGTCTCGCCATCTCTCACCCACTCTGGATCCATACACACACAGGAAGACAGCCACACACACACACACACAGACACACAGGCAGACAGTTACACATAAGCAGTCATACACACACACAGGCAGACAGTCACACACACAGGCCGTCATTCACACACACACAGACACACAGTCACACACACAGGCAGACAGTCATACACACACAGGCAGAGAGTCACACACACACACAGGCAGTCATACACACACAGAGACACACAGTCACACACACAAGCAGACAGTCATACACAGACACACAGTCACACACACAGACTCACACATACACACACACAGACTCACACACAGGCAGACAGTCATACACACACAGTCACACACACAGACACACACAGAGAGACAGTCATACACAAACACACACATGTAACGGACCGCTGGCACTCCGATCGAGTACCTCTGCCAATCGATGCTCCTAGCGCTTGCCGAGGACTCAGAGCACTCCAACTCCAACAGCACTATGGATCCCACTTCCAGTGATGCAGCTGCGCCGGGGTCTCGCCGTCTCTCACCCACCCTGGATCCATGACCAGGATCCAGCTCCCAGTGGGTGAACCTCTCCTAAATCCAGAGAGCGTAGCAGGAACAAATCAAGCTCTTACAAGAGCTTACTCTGGGGAGTAAGTGATTATAGCAATCCCCAGAGTGTAGGTATCCCTTCCCCCAAACATGAGCCAAGGCTTCAAGAAAGGTGCAAGTGGGTCTGGTTTATCGAGGGCTACCTGCCTGGTATTTATGCAAGTGTCCACCAGGTGGACACTCCCCTCGGGGACCTGATGGAACAATGGGACACATATTGGATATTAGCCAATCACAGATAATACAAACAAAACACTCCCACAGTGACATCACAATCCCTCCTCTCTATCCTGGAGATAATTGGCAAGACTCCATTAACCACATGGTTACAAAAAGACAAAAAAATAACACAATGTTACAATTACTACATAAAACATATACATGCAACATATCCCCAGATAGCTTAGATCTGAGCGCACATTATTACCGAATGGTGCTCAGATCACATACATACAGTTCAATCGCCATGGAGCCAAAGTCTTTTCCATAGTCTTTCATTACACGAATAGGCTCCATGGCATAGCTATCTGGGGTAGCACTACTCACATACTGAAAGTCCTGAACACACCGGTAAAAATACACAAATAAACCTTTCTGCAGGGTAAAATACAGCTATCAGCACAGGGGCCATAGTCGGAAGGCAGGAGGCTAGCCAGTAGTCCCCTCCAAGCACAAGTGGCGAAGGGCACTTCGTCACAACACACACACACAGACACACACACACATACAGGCACACACACAGGCAGACAGTCATACACACACACACAGACACAGCCAGACAGTCATACACTGTTATGGCTCCCCCGGTAGGAGAGGGGTTACAGCCGTATAGGACGTTCCCTTACCGAACGTAGAGGTAGCCACTGAGCGCTCCAATTGCCGAACAGTAGCCGTACAGATCAGTTAGTTCCCCAAACAGCCGAACAGCAATCACACGAATCAAGTATTCTCCCAAACAGCCGAACAGCAATCATACGAATCAAATATTCTCCCAATCAGATGAACAAGCGTACTCCATACGAATAATCCCGCCAACGAGACAAAGCTCCGTATTGAGGGTCAGCAGGAATCTGGTTTAATGAGGGCTACATGCCAGACTTTTATGCAAGTTTCCCATCTGGTGGACACTCCCCTAGGGGACCAAATGGGGGACTGTGACAAGGACATTGTAGCAACCAATCACAGGGTACACACTTAGCCATTCCCCTTTTCTTACCCAGAACCCTCTGCTCTGCTCAGGGAGATAATTGTGAAGTAATTCAATTATCTCCCAGGACAGAGCCTAAACGCCATTTTAGGTGACAATAACAAAAGACATAAAAATACATAACTGTTACATTTTACAACATATTACAGGTCATATCAACAGGTCCCCAGATAGCTAGGATCTGAGCGCACCAAAGTACCGAATAGCGCTCAGTTCCTATGCACATAGTCCAATCGCCGTGGAGCCAAAGTGTTCACAAAGTCAGTTTTCATACAAATGGGCTCCACGGGATGCCTGTCTGGGGTATGGTGTATTCAGGTACAAACTACCGAATATAGGGCCGTTCATACACTTTCTACCAAACAAGAAGGGAGGTTGGCGGCTTCAGCGGTGTTCGTGCCAAAATTGATCTGTTTTCAGTTCCATGAGTTGGGCTTCGAACACCGCTGTGTGTTTGCGTGTTTAAAATGGCTACGACCTCGTATTTGGTATACGAATGGCGGCCACACAACTACCGTATCAATTAAGAGGTGTCTGCGGTTAACCACAACATTCTGATGGGGCCAAGAGGTTAACCACACTTCTCTACTGGGTGGTCGGCCGTTCGGTAGTTTTATTCGATACATAGAAAGGGAATGGCATAGAGTCCACGGGAACGGGGAAACATGAATCAAACAAACAAATGAGAAATACGGTCATTTCAGTTCAAGGCAGAGGGATCTGTCACATACACACACACACACACACAGAAACACACACACAGACACACACACAGGCAGACAGTCATACACATACACACACACAGACAATCACACATAGATACCTATGTTCATTGTGGAGGCAGACAGGCAGTGCAGCGCCTGGATACTTTTAGCTCTGCCCCACCGCAATTATTTTTTTTTAATTCCGGCCGGCCATGTGCGAGCTGTGTCGGCCTCATGGCGCCCACTGGTCCATGGCGCCCTGTGCGGCCGCACAGCTCGCACACCCCTAAGGCCGGCCATGCACACACATACTACAACCCCTAAACACACACATACACATTCCACAGCTCCTAAATACACATGTATGTACGTAGTGGTCATTGGATAGCATTCCCTTCATCCCCCATAAAACCATAACTTACCCCTTTCAAATAACGACAGGCAACTTCTTGGAGAAAACAGGCCACAGCATTTATTAACACAACCAAATACTGTATGACTCCTTTAACATATAACAAAATAATAAATATAATAAATTAACATAAACAATTTGCATATAGCCATACAGTAACCAAAGAAACCGTCCTTGCCAATCTAACTTCCCCAAGGCTCTCACCTCCCCCCCTCGGCATAATAAAAACATCTTCCTTTTCAGGGCTCCCCACCAACTCGGTGGGGCCCAACCATAATGCTCCCCACTGGTCGACTTACAACCCAGTGGGGACACGTCCAACCTGGTACCTTATCCAGGTTCACCATAAGAGACAGGGGTGAACTGTCTACCAAACCATCCCTTATTTGGCAAGGACACACCCCCGCCTCGCTGTGACAACCCCCGGCCCAAAAGCAGCAAAGGGAGGGTGGGTGGGAAACTTGTTGCTGGCCTGGCTCCTAAGTGGCACTGAGGTCAAATGGAAAATGGATCAGCGCTGTGTGATATAGTAGGGGGCTAGAAACAGGTAGATAGCTGCAACCTATAGGTATGAGGTTCCCTCTAAAATCCTCAAAAGAGAAATGGCAAAAACAGAAATAATAGGTCGCGCTACAACAAATGAATATAATATATTAGCATACACTAAGAAACGTAGAGAAAAAGAATGTATAATTAATAGTCCAAATACTTGGTATACTTTTGATAAATTCCAATGAATAGATGAAGATCTCAGTACTTTATGTCCATCTCTTACTGTATTCGGCAAAGGAGTAATGTATTCAATGAAGAACAGGATCTTCTAATACGAGAGTAGTCTTGACTTGATGGTAACCATGAAAAATAGAGAAAACAGGGAAAATCCAATAGTGTAGATTGTCTGTAGATAACTGGGAGTATGAAGAATAATAGGGAGGTAATACACTCACCTATTTCAGAGCATAAACTCGCTCTAGTATATTAGTGTGACAGAACCATCTGTCTGCTGGATTTTTGCCCGTTCGTCTGTTTGTCCCCGTTCGTATGAATGGCTGGTTTCTATAGCCCAGCCATTCGAATGACTCTTTTTCCCGAACAAAACCGCCGAACGAACGGCCACCCAAGTGAGGAGTGTGCTGCAGGTTAACGAAGTGATCACCATTATAACGTTGTGGTTAACCGCAGACACTTCTCAATTAAACCGAACTCAGGGTGGTCGTCGTTCGTATGTCGACCACGAGGCAGCGGCCATTTTAAATCATGCGAACGCTCAGCGGTGTTTGGCTCTATTTCTATGGAACGGAAAACGGACACTTTTTCTGTCGAACACCGCTGAAACAAGGGAACGCCTGGCTGCCTCCACGAAAGCATGCGAACATCGGCCGTTCGGGAGATTGAGAACATACAAAAGACTTAACCCAGATAGCCCACCCATGGAGTCATTCGTGTACCGAAGGACTGTAAGAACTTTGACTCCATGGCGATTGAACTATGTGTGTGGGATCTGAGCGCTATTCGCCAATAATATGCACTCAGACCCAGGCTATCTGGGGACATGTAATACGAATGGGAAATGTTCAGTTTTCATGTAGTTATGCATTTTTGTGTCTTTTATTATTTCATGTTTAAGATGGCGACTGTCCTTGTCCTGGAGTTAATTGAGTTACTTGGTAATTAACTCCAGGACAGAGGGGAGGGAATCAGAATGCACTGTGGGTAAAATATGTGACTGTGTGTCTGAAATGTCCTTCCAGCTGTCTGTAATTTAAGTCTTCCATTTGGTCCCCTAGGGGAGTGTCCACCAGGTGGGAGACCTGCATAAATATGGGCAGGTAGCCCACAGTAAACCCAGATCTTATTTGACCCTCAATGCGGAGCTTCTGTCTCGTTATTGGGGGGATTTCTTCTTCACGTTTAGAGACTGCTGGATGGAACGAAAGCCGCTTTGGGGATATTATTGTTCGACGGTTCCTAGCAGTTCGTATATTGCCGTTCGGGAGTTTGGAGCCGTTCGTGGATTTCGATCGGGAGATTGCCGCTTCCCCTGCATTTGGTTCGTGGGTTACAGAGTAAGCGAACAGAGACTGTACTGCAGCCGGGGAAGGTTTACTAAACGGCGGTTTGGCTTAAAGACACGGGAGGTGTCTTAACAATTGGTGGCAAGCGACGGGATGAATCCTACAGCATTGGAGGTCAGCTACGAGACATGCAGTACGAGGAATTAAGGCGTGCTACACTTAAGGACATATTGGAACGCCGAGGAAGGTCAGCAAGCAATTTAAAGAAACGGGAGATTATTGCTTTGCTAATGGAGATGGATGCAGCAACGGGAATGGAAAGAGTCAACGTGCCCAGTACCTTGGATTTAACACCCGAGGAAATACGATTCAACCGGGCAGTACAAATAAGGCTGGCACATTTTGGCCCCAACCCCTCAGCTGACATCGTGGTTTGTGTGCAGGCAGCAGTTGCAGCACAACAGGCGGCCCGGGAAAGAGGAGCTGCAGCAGCAGAGGTACCGTATGACAATAATGTGGTTGCTAGAAAAAAGGTACCTTTTGCTGCGTTTAAAAATTTTGTGGAAACAGAGGGAGAAATTGATGGATTTTTGGCAGACTTTGAGAGGCAGTGTGCGCTACATCAGGTACCTGCAGATGAATGGGTCACCATCCTCTCTGGGAAATTATCTGGCCGGGCTAGTGAAGCATTTCGGGCCATCCCAGAGGAGGAGATCACCAGCTACCGGGCTGTGAAAGAGGCGCTCCTAGCCAGGTATGCGGTGACCCCAGAGGCGTACAGGCGGAGGTTTAGAGAAACCAACAAGCTGGTTGGGGACTCTTATGTGGAATGGGCCTGCAGAGTCCATCGTACCGCAGCCCACTGGATGGCTGGATGCCAAGCGGTAACTGGGGAGGAGGTGTTACAAGTGTTCCTGCTGGAGCACTGCTTTGATAGACTACCTGCTGGGGTCCGGGAATGGGTCAGAGACAGAAAACCCTCTACCCTACCCGAGGCTGCCCGTCTGGCAGACGAATACACGGATGCCCGCAAGTTGGATGGTACAGCTGCTAAAGCCCCTGCCAGACTGGAGTATCGACCAGCAGTAACACCCGCTCCTGCAGTCTACCAACCCCCAGTACACCGTACCCCAGCTGCACCACCAGCTAACAATTATATGCAACCAGCCCGATTTAATGCCCGGGAGTACTCCCAACCCATCCGGTGCTATGGGTGCAAGCAGTTGGGGCACAAGCGTCCTGAGTGCCCCCTGAACAGTGCCAACCAGGCTCAGTCCTGGAGGAGACCAGTTAACGGAAACCAGCGCCCACCTCAGCCTGCTGCTCACTGCCTAGAGCAGGAGGAATTTTGGGGCATTCTGCACGAGGCAGACCCAGTGCAAGCAGCTCACCAGGATAATCGCCAGCAACATCGGCAAACTGTGAAGCTAAATGGCAGAGTGGTGAATGGGCTGAGAGACACAGGAGCCACGATGACACTGCTCCAAAAAAAAAACTTGGTCTCAGAGCATCAACACACTGGAGACACTGTGGCAGTAAGGGTAGCAGGGGGTGCCGTGTTTCGCTTACCTGTTGCCCGAGTACATTTGGATTGGGGAGTGGGCGCTAGGCATGTGGATGTGGGGGTGATGAAGGACTTGCCCGCAGATGTTCTTTTGGGAAACGATTTGGCCCCTTTGGTTTCAGCCTATGCTCCGATGGGCCCTGCAGACGTGAACCCAGTGACCACCCGTGCCCAGACCCGTGCTGCCGGAACCAGCCCACTTGCTGACGAGACCCAGGTAAGATCTCCTTCCCCGACTGATACCCCAGATCAGGTCCCCTTAAGCTGGGATTCCCCAGAGGAGTTTGGGAGGGAAACCCGGGCGGATCCGACCCTCCAAAGATACAAGGACAGGGCAGAGGCTGGGGAGGAAGGAATAGATGGGGAACGGTATGAGTGGGTGGGGGACAGGTTATATAGGATCCCTAAACCTTCCCAGAAGAGTGTTGCCTCTCCGCCGAATCGCCAGTTAGTGGTACCTGCAAAGTACCGGCAGGAGATTCTGCGGATAGGGCATGATGTTCCTTTAGCTGGACATCTAGGGTCCCGCCGCACAGCCTATAGGATTTCACAGAACTTCTTTTGGCCAAACTTTAACCAGGCTGTGCGGATGTACTGCAGCACGTGTGACACATGTCAACGGGTAGGAAAGCGGGGGGACCACCCTAAGGCTAGGCTATTATCGATGCCTATTATAGGGGAGCCCTTTGCCCGCATAGCCGTTGACATTGTGGGTCCACTGGCCAGGGCTAGTCCATCCGGTAAGAAGTATGTTCTTACCGTGGTGGACTATGCCACCCGCTATCCAGAGGCAGTAGCGCTGTCTAACATAGAGGCAGAGGCGGTTGCTGATGCCCTGGTTAGAATTTTTACTAGGGTCGGGTTCCCTAAGGAGATCCTCTCCGACCAGGGAACCCAATTCACCGCTGTGCTCACCCAGCAACTGTGGAAGGTGTGCGGCATTAAGCCGTTACTTAGCTCACCCTACCACCCACAGACTAACGGTCTCTGCGAGCGCTTTAACGGTACCCTCAAACAGATGCTGAGGACCTTTACAGACACTTGCAGAGACTGGGAGAGATTCCTGCCTCATCTATTATTTTCTTATAGAGAGGTGCCCCAGGAATCTACTGGGTTCTCCCCCTTTGAGCTGCTGTATGGGAGAAGGGTCCGCGGACCCCTAGATCTCATTAGAGGCCACTGGGAGGGGGAGACGGAGCAGGAAGGGACCCCCATAGTGCCATATGTTCTGGAACTCCGGGACCGCATGGAGAAACTGTCCCTGATGGTAAGGGAGAATCTCCAGGCGGCCCAGGGGAGACAGAAGAGATGGTACGATCAGGGTGCCCGACAGCGGGTCTTCCAGGTTGGGCAAAAGGTATTGGTGCTTAAACCTGTGAAGGCCAACAAGATGCAAGCATCTTGGCAGGGCCCGTACAAGGTAGTGGCGCAGATCTGCGACACTACTTACTTGATAGCCAGCTGTGCAGATGAGAGGATCCAGCGGTCCTTTCATGTGAACATGCTGAAAGAGTACCAGGAGAGACCTGAGAATATTGCAGCAGTGTGTGCCCCAGCTGCAGATGATTCTGAGAATTTACCCCTTCCAGATCTATTAGAAAGGGATTCCCAGACTGACCTTACTACCTTGGTACAGCTAGGGGACCGGTTGAACCCCACAGAAGGGGTACAGGCGCAGCAGTTGTTATGGGAGAAGCAGGCGACGTTCTCCCAGGAACCAGGTTATACCACCCTAGCTGTGCATAAGGTAGAGACCCCTGGACGGACCCCGTTACGACAGCCCCCCTACCGTATCCCTGAAGCAGTCCGTGACAGAATGCGGAAGGAGATACAGGAGATGACCCAACTTGGGGTTATCGAGCACTCCGACAGCCCTTGGGCCTCGCCTGTAGTCCTGGTGCCAAAGAAAGATGGGACCACCCGGTTCTGTGTGGACTACAGGCGACTCAACGAGCGGACCACCACTGGCGCCTACCCAATGCCCCGGGTAGACGAATTACTAGATCGTATTGCCAGGGGGCGATATCTGACCACCATAGACCTGTGTAAGGGCTACTGGCAGATCCCCCTGGCCGAGGATGCTATCCCCAAGTCGGCATTTGTCACCCCATTTGGCCTGTACCAATTTAAGGTCATGCCTTTTGGGATGAAAAATGCACCGGCTACTTTCCAACGGATGGTGGATAGACTCCTGGATGGCTTCCAAGAATTTGCCTGTGCATACTTGGAGGACATTGCGATCTACAGTGGGTCCTGGGAGGAACACCTGGTACATGTAGGGGTAGTGCTGGATAAGATTAGGGCCGCTGGCCTGACGTTGAAACCAGAAAAGTGTCATCTAGGTATGGCTGAAGTGCAGTACCTGGGTCACAGAGTGGGGTGTGGGAGCCAGAGACCGGAGCCAGCCAAGGTAGAGGCAGTGGCTAACTGGCCCACACCTACTACTAAGACCCAGGTATTGGCCTTCTTGGGGGCGGCAGGGTACTACAGACGTTTTGTCCCTGACTACAGCGCTATCGCTAAGCCCCTGACAGACCTGACGAAGAAGAACTTGCCTAAGCAGGTCCTGTGGTCTCCGGCTTGTGAAGCTGCGTTCCAGGCACTGAAGCAGGCTCTTGTGAATGCCCCTGTCTTGGCTGCCCAGTCCCTAACAAACGCTTTCTCGTCCATACAGATGCTTCCATGTATGGACTGGGGGCTGTGCTGAGCCAAGTCGGGGAAGATGGAGGAGCGCACCCTGTCGCATATCTCAGCAGAAAGTTGTTACCCAGAGAAGTGAGTTATGCGGCAGTGGAGAAGGAATGCTTGGCCTTGGTCTGGGCATTGAAAAAGTTAAGCCCCTATTTGTATGGGCAAGAGTTTTCCCTTGTGACTGATCACAACCCACTCGTTTGGCTTAACCGGGTCTCAGGAGGCAATGGGAGACTGCTGAGATGGAGCTTGGCACTACAGCCCTACAATTTTACTATCAGCTACAGACCCGGTAAGCTGAAGGGGAATGCAGATGGGTTGTCACGACAAACAGACGTTTCTCTCACCTCTTAGTCCGGTCATCCCCAAGTTGACCCGCCACAGGGTCAAGCCGGGTCTGCCGGAGTGTCCCACAAGGAGGGAGCCGTGTGACAGAACCATCTGTCTGCTGGATTTTTGCCCGGTCGTCTGTTTGTCCCCGTTCGTATGAATGGCTGGTTTCTATAGCCCAGCCATTCGAATGACTCTTTTTCCCGAACAAAACCGCCGAACGAACGGCCACCCAAGTGAGGAGTGTGCTGCAGGTTAACGAAGTGATCACCATTATAGCGTTGTGGTTAACCGCAGACACTTCTCAATTAAACCGAACTCAGGGTGGTCGTCGTTCGTATGTCGACCACGAGGCAGCGGCCATTTTAAATCATGCGAACGCTCAGCGGTGTTTGGCTCTATTTCTATGGAACGGAAAACGGACACTTTTTCCGTCGAACACCGCTGAAACAAGGGAACGCCTGGCTGCCTCCACGAAAGCATGCGAACATCGGCCGTTCGGGAGATTGAGAACACACAAAAGACTTAACCCAGATAGCCCACCCATGGAGTCATTCGTGTACCGAAAGACTGTAAGAACTTTGACTCCATGGCGATTGAACTATGTGTGTGGGATATGAGCGCTATTCGCCAATAATATGCACTCAGATCCAGGCTATCTGGGGACATGTAATACGAATGGGAAATGTTCAGTTTTCATGTAGTTATGCATTTTTGTGTCTTTTATTATTTCATGTTTAAGATGGCGACTGTCCTTGTCCTGGAGTTAATTGAGTTACTTGGTAATTAACTCCAGGACAGAGGGGAGGGAATCAGAATGTACTGTGGGTAAAATATATGACTGTGTGTCAGAAATGTCCTGCTATCTGTCTGTACTTTAAGTCTTCCATTTGGTCCCCTAGGGGAGTGTCCACCAGGTGGGAGACCTGCATAAATACGGGCAGGTAGCCCACAGTAAACCCAGATCTTATTTGACCCTCAATGCGGAGCTTCTGTCTCGTTATTGGAGGGATTTCTTCTTCACGCTTAGAGACTGCTGGATGGAACGAAAGCCGCTTTGGGGATATTATTGTTCGACGGTTCCTAGCAGTTCGTATATTGCCGTTCGGGAGTTTGGAGCCGTTCGTGGATTTCGATCGGGAGATTGCCGCTTCCCCTGCATTTGGTTCGTGGGTTACAGAGTAATCGAACAGAGACTGTACTGCAGCCGGGGAAGGTTTACTAAACGGCGGTTTGGCTTAAAGACACGGGAGGTGTCTTAACACTGGCTACCTTGGTCATTGGTAGATTGCTAAAAACACACCTATATACATCTCAAATTATGAAAGAGGAGCAAGTTTGAATTAGAGGTGAGGACGTATGGGAACTGGGTTTTTCTGCAACATTTTATGTAATTTTTGATAATGTGCTGATGTTATTCTATTACCTAAAAAAACATTTAGAATGCATCAAAAATCTTTATTTTTTTTATTTTATTTATTTCCCCATATGGCAGAAAGGACAGACAAGGGGATTTGCATCCCATGGTGTATGTAACTATGGGGGGGGGAATAGATTTGAAAACTATAGTAGCAGTTCCTTAATTCTGAGAGGACTATACTGTGATTTGTTCTGCAGTCTGTCTTAGCTATTTCTCAGTTTAACCTTAGTGGCA
>OW240917.1:1975597-1987505 GCA_933207985.1 Pelobates cultripes
CTACACTTCGCCAGGCTATCCCACTCTGATACACTGCACTGTGCCAGGATATACCCAATCTGCTACATCACGCTGTGCCAGGATATACCCACTCTGCTACATCACGCAGTGCCAGGATATACCCACTCTGCTACACCACACTGTGCCAGGTTATACTCACTCTGCTACACCGCGCTGTGCCAGGTTATACCCACTCTGTTACACTGCACTGTGCCAGGTTATACCCACTCTGCTACACCGCACTGTGCAAGGCTATACCCACTCTGCTACACCATGCTGTGCCAGGCTAGATCCACTCTGTTACACCTCACTGTGCCAGGCTATACCCACTGTGCTACACTCCACTGTGCCAGGTTATACCCACTCTGCTACATCGCACTGTGCCAGGCTATACCCACTCTGCTACACCACACTGTGCCAGGTTATACCAACTCTGCTACACTGCACTGTGCCAGGTTATACCCACTCTGCTACATTGCACTGTGCCAGGCTATACCCGCCCTGCTACACCACACTGTGCCAGGTTATACCCACTCTGGCAGGTTATACCCACTCTGCTACACTGAACTGTGCCAGGCTATACCCACTCTGCTACACAGCGCTGTGCCAGGATATACCCACTCTGCTATACCGTGCGGTGTTAGGTTATACGTGCTCTGCTATTCCACCATGTGCCAGGCTATACCCGCTCTGCTATACTGCGCTCTGCCAGGCTATATCAACCCTGTTATTCCACCATGTGCCAGGCTATACCCGCTCTGCTATTTTATGCTGTGCCAGGCAATACTCGCTCTGCTATTCCACACTGTGCCAGGCTATACCAACCCGGCTATTCCACCATGTGCCAAGATATGCCCGCTGTGCTATTTCACGCTGAGCAAGGCTATACCCACTTTGCTATTCCACGCTGTGCCAGGCTTTACCAACACTGCTATACCATCATGTGCCAGGCTATACCCGCTCTGCTATTCTATGCTTTGCCAGGCTATATCAACCCTGCTATTTCACCATGTGCCAGGCTATATCCGCTATGCTATTCCACCATGTGCCAGGCTATACCCGCTCTGCTTTTTTATGCTGTGCCAGGCTATACCAACCCTACTATTCCACACTGTGCCAGGATATATCCCCTCTGCTATTCCACCATGTGCTAGGCTATACAAACCCTGCTATTCCACCATGTGCAAGGCTATACCCACTCTGCTATTCCACGCTGTTCCAGGCTATATCAACCCTGCTATTCCACACTGTGCCAGGCTATACAAACCGTGCTATTCCACCATGTGCCAGGCTATACCCACTCTGCTATTCCACACTGTGCCAGGCTATATCAACTCTGCTATTTCATGCTGTGACAGGTTATACCGGCTCTGCTATTTCACCATGTGCCAGGCTATACCCACTCTGCTATTCCACACTGTGCCAGGCTATATCAACTCTGCTATTTCATGCTGTGACAGGTTATACCGGCTCTGCTATTTCACCATGTGCCAGGCTATACCCACTCTGCTATTCCACCCTGTGCCAGGCTATATCAATCCCAAGGCTTCATGCTGTGACAGGTTATACTGCCTATATTTCACCATGTGCCAGGGCTATAAATCTACTCTTTTGCTATTCCACACTGTGCCAGGCTATATCAACTCTGCTATTTCATGCTGTGACAGGTTATACCGGCTCTGCTATTTCACCATGTGCCAGGCTATACCCACTCTGCTATTCCACACTGTGCCAGGCTATATCAACTCTACTATTTCATGCTGTGACAGGTTATACCGGCTCTGCTATTTCACCATGTGCCAGGCTATACCCACTCTGCTATTCCACACTGTGCCAGGCTATATCAACTCTGCTATTTCATGCTGTGACAGGTTATACCGGCTCTGCTATTTCACCATGTGCCAGGCTATACCCACTCTGCTATTCCACACTGTGCCAGGCTATATCAACTCTAATATTTCATGCTGTGACAGGTTATACCGGCTCTGCTATTTCACCATGTGCCAGGCTATACCCACTCTGCTATTCCACACCGTGCCAGGCTATATCAACTTAATATTTCATGCTGTGACAGGTTATACCGCTCTGGTTTACCATGTGCTGTGGCTATACCCACTCTGCTATTCGCACACTGTGCCAGGCTATATCAACTCTGCATTATTTGGCGCTGTGACAGGTTATACCGCTCTGCTATTTCACCATGTGCCAGGCTATAAATCTACCTGCTATTCCACACTGTGCTAAAAGGCTATATCAATCCTAAGTATTTCATGCTGTGACAGGTTATACCGGCTCTAAGTATTTGTACCATGTGCTAGGCTATACCTAATTTTGCTATTCCACACTGTGCTGTTATATCAACTTCTAATATTTCTGCGCTGTGAGCAGGTTATACTGCTCTGTTATTTCACTCATGTGCTAGGCTATACCTACTCTTGCTATTCCACACTGTGCCAGGCTATATCAACTCTATTTCATGCTGTGACAGGTTATACTGCCTCTATATTTCACTCATATGCCAGGCTATATACCCACTCTGCTATTCCACACTGTGCCAGGCTATATCAACTTCTGCTATTTCATGTTGTGACAGGTTATACTGCTCTAAGTATATTTCTACCCATGTGCCAGCTATACCCACTCTGCTATTCCACACTGTGCCAGGCTATATCAACTCTAATATTTCATGCTGTGACAGGTTATACCGGCTCTGCTATTTCACCATGTGCCAGGCTATACCCACTCTGCTATTCCACACTGTGCCAGGCTATATCAACTCTAATATTTCATGCTGTGACAGGTTATACCGGCTCTGCTATTTCACCATGTGCCAGGCTATACCCACTCTGCTATTCCACACTGTGCCAGGCTATATCAACTCTGCTATTCCACATTGTGCCAGGCTATATCAACTCTAATATTTCATGCTGTGACAGGTTATACCGGCTCTGCTATTTCACCATGTGCCAGGCTATACCCACTCTGCTATTCCACACTGTGCCAGGCTATATCAACTCTGCTATTTCATGCTGTGACAGGTTATACCGGCTCTGCTATTTCACCATGTGCCAGGCTATACCCACTCTGCTATTCCACACTGTGCCAGGCTATATCAACTCTGCTATTTCATGCTGTGACAGGTTATACCGGCTCTGCTATTTCACCCTGTGCCAGGTATATCCGCTCTGCTATTCCACACTGTGCCAGGCTATATCAACTCTGCTATTTCATGCTGTGACAGGTTATACCGGCTCTGCTATTTCACCATGTGCCAGGCTATACCCACTCTGCTATTCCACACTGTGCCAGGCTATATCAACTCTAATATTTCATGCTGTGACAGGTTATACCGGCTCTGCTATTTCACCATGTGCCAGGCTATACCCACTCTGCTATTCCACACTGTGCCAGGCTATATCAACTCTAATATTTCATGCTGTGACAGGTTATACCGGCTCTGCTATTTCACCATGTGCCAGGCTATACCCACTCTGCTATTCCACACTGTGCCAGGCTATATCAACTCTGCTATTCCACATTGTGCCAGGCTATATCAACTCTAATATTTCATGCTGTGACAGGTTATACCGGCTCTGCTATTTCACCATGTGCCAGGCTATACCCACTCTGCTATTCCACACTGTGCCAGGCTATATCAACTCTGCTATTTCATGCTGTGACAGGTTATACCGGCTCTGCTATTTCACCCTGTGCCAGGTATATCCGCTCTGCTATTCCATGCTGTGCCAGGTTACAGGGCTTTCATCAGAAATGTTGAGGCTCCTTACACTTCTTCAAGGCTTGGGCCCACCCCAATGTCTGCCCACAAGGCCCGCCAATGAGTCCACTCACAGGGAGTGGAGTGTATGTGTGTAGGGAACGTGTTGTGTGTTATTGTAGACTGAGGATATTATGTGTGTGTGTGTGTGTGTGTTTATGGAATGTAGTGTATAGGAATTCCTATTGAGGTTTGTGTAGGGGATACATTCAGGGGCGTATTAGCCGCGAGGCAAACAAGGCATTTGCCTTGGGCGGCATTTTTCAGGGGGCGGCAAAAAACGCCGCCCCCCAAATGCCCAGGGCAAATGCCTAGTTAGCCTCGCGGCTAACTGACGTCATCCTCCGGCTCCCAGCCTCACTCTGCAGCCGGCGCGCGAGGGGCACTCCCACCTGGACCTGAGAGTAAACCACAGTAACAACATTCACACAATCACATTGCCTCTCAGGTCCAGGACACTCCCATATAAACAAGATAAACCCTCCCCTGTGCCTGGAAGATAATTGAGTCAGCACTGTATTAAACTCAATTTTCTCCAGGCACAAAAACCACACATTTCCCAAACACGCCAAAAGTACCTTAAAAATACATAAACCCCCACAAAAGCTACATCCCCTGAATGGAGCTCGGGCTCCCAATTCCCTGCAATATCTCCCGCTGGGGAATGAAGCTTGGGCTCCCAATTCCGTGCAATATCGGTGGAGAGACCTCTGTCCCATCTCCACCCGCCACCTGGGTTTCTTCCCAGTAAATCTCAACAATGTCTTCCCAGCTGAATGGGTCTGGAACTGGCTCTGTCACCTTGCTGTCCTGCTGAGCCTTCAGTGGAAGAGATCTCGGTAGTCCTGCTCCAGTTCCCACTCCAGGGTTGCTAGGTGAGCCAGGTGTTGCTCAATGTCGTGAGTGTCGTCCCAGTCATACCTGCTCTCCCTCCACTCCAAGAGATCACTGAACCGGGCTTGTGTAGGGATCCCAAATTCAGGCTCTGAAAAAGCCTCCCATAACAAACCAGGACCATCAAACTCCTCTCCCTCTGGCTTGTCATGCTCAGCTGTCCAGGGCAGGTACTGTGCCCCATATCACCAGAGCGCCTGGTAGGCATCTTCCAGCCAAATCTCCTGCCATACCCGGTGCTCCAATTCCTTCACCCATTCATCCAGGGGCTGCTCTCCCAGGAAGGGCATCCGCAGGGCAACTTGCTTCTGCAACCGCTCCTCTTCACTGGGGAGACTCTCGCCCCGCTGGTATTGTACATTATCCAGGGCCTGGTACCAGATGCCTTTCCTTAATGCATCCCGGCCATCCAGGTCCCCCTCCTCGTATGACACTGCTGGTTCCATTCTGTTGCTGTCAGGGTCGCTGTACTCAGACATGCGTTGCCCTCAAATTGTAAATCCACGGAATGGTGTCGCCTGTAGCTGTCCTGTTGTCTGTGGGAATGATCCCGCCGCTTGCCACCAATTGTAACGGACCGTTTCAGCACACAAGGGTTAAAAACTGTTTAGGCGATCGTCCCTCTTTCCGAGATGCAGGCACAGCTACTGCAGAACACCAAACTCCCGAACAGGATACCAAGCAGCACTCCAAATTCCAGAACTGGAACCTCATGAATAGCTGCTATCAGCTGAACAGGAAAAGCACCCAAGCAGCTTACACTCCTGGCAATCAGTCTCTAACAGCATACAGTAAATCCCCCCAAGAACGAGACAAAGCTCTGTGTTGAGGGTTAAGCAGTGAACAGACAGAGCTGTGGGTTTATTGTCCTTATATACACATTAGTACCGCCTACAGGGTTTTACACAACAACCAATCATAAACGTACATTACAGAAACACTCCCAGCAATTACACACAAAAATCCTCCCCTCTGCCTATGATATAATTATGTTGCACAATGGTTTAACATAATTAACACAGGCAGTAAAAATACAGTTTTTTTATCCATACACTGTAACTTTAAAACTATACATCCAATCTTCATAAAACTTACATATTATTAATCAGCACACTTTAAACATAACCAAAAATCAGACAAATCCATCCAGGGGTTAAAAAGTTAGCTGGAGGACCCTTTATGACCGACAGCAAGCACATTTTCATGCCCAAAACAGTTCCATAGATTTGGGCTGTGCGGTCGGTCTATTTCAGGCTGAAAAAACGACTAAGTCCCATCGCTGAATGGGACAGTCTCTGCGGCTGTAAAATCAGTATGGGAGAAGGTAGAGCTCAGCGGTGTTCGCGGAAATGTGTAGCCGATTTTAGTTCCATGAATTTGGCTACACATACCGCTGGCCTCGTTCGCATTAACAAAGATGGCCGCCGCCACGTGTTCGGCAAACGAACAAAGGCCACCCAGCATTGTCAATTAAGCTGCGGGTAAATTGCCTGCACACTTCCACTTCTGGGTGGTCTGCCTGTGTGGTACTTGGTTCAGTAAGCCCCATTTACTGAACCAAGTGGGAAATAGCCAGGCACAAAGGATTTTAACCAGGTCTGGGGACACAGGGGACACCGTCTTAAAGGGGCAGTGTACCAAACAAATCTGGGGACACCGTCTTAAAGGGGCAGTGTCCCAATCTTCCTGATGTCCCAAAAAGGTGTTTAAAGGGCCAGCACCAGTCCCATAAAGAGTCCATAAGCCACAATATGCCCACTGACTGTCTTAAAGGGCCATACACACCCAATAAAAGTGCATACGTTTTCACCATCTCCCAGGGGCCATAGTCATGTGGAAGGAGGCTGGCAAATAGGCTTCTCCAATGCAATGTGGCGAGATTGGTCTCGTCACACTCCCCCTCCCTCCCTCCCTTGTCACTCTCTTTCTCCCCCCCCCTCCCTTAAAACTCTTACTCTCCCTCCCTTGTCACTCTTTCTCCCCCTCCCTTGTCACTCTCTTTCTCCCTCTCCCTCCCTTATCACTCTCTTTCTCCCCCTCTCTCCCTCCCTTGTCACTCTTTCTCCCTCCTGCGCCATACTCTTTCTCCCCTCCTCCCTTCCACTCTCACCACTCCTCGCGGCTATCTTTTTGCTCCCCTCCCACTCCCACTCACGCTTGTCGGGGAGGGAGGGAGAGCGACGGGAGGAAATGACGAGGGGAGGGAGAATGGCGAGGGCTCCTGGCCTTTCTCAGCCTCCTCCCTTGTCCTCTTTCTCCCCTCCCTCCCCTCGTCACTTTCTCCCCTCCTCCACTTCCTCGCCTTCCTTTCTCCCCCTCCCTCCCTTGTCACTCTTTCTCCCCCTCCCTCCCTTGTCACTTTCTCCCCCTCCCTCCCTTCCTTGTCACTCTCCCCCCCCCACCTCCCTACCTCAGTTGTAGCGTGGCCGAGCCCAGTATAGTCCGCGAGTACAGGGAGCTTTTGTTTCCTGTACCCGGCCACTTCCTGTTAGTCCAGCCGGGTACAGGAGACAGATGCTCCCTGTACCCGCGGACCATGATACTGGGCTCGGCCACGCTACAGTGAGGGAGTGACAGGAGGGAGCGCTGAGCGCTTCCCTCCTGTCAGCCCCTCTCCTCAGGCTGCGCCCGTGCTCTCTATAGAGCGGTCGGGCGGCTGCAGCATGGGGGGGGGGGCGGCAGGGCTCGGGGGGATTTCCCCATAACCTGTCCCTCCCATCCCCCCGGTTCCTACGCCCATGGGAACAACATATTGAAAAATCACCCAGATCGGTTCAGGGGTTCAAGAGTTAGGTGGAAGTCTCTTTTTGACCAACCACAACCAACCGCATGCATGGTTTCATGCCCAAAATAGTTCCAGAGGATTAGGCTGTGTGGTCGGTCTCTTTCGCACAGTCAAAGTACATTAAAATAGTCGAATGTAGAAATTCGTACATAGAGGCATGGAGTGTAGTTGGTTTGGTATATTATATCTGACGAACTGCACTCCATTCGTGCAATTACCGTCGAACAGAATGAGGAGTGGAAGTCTCTGCAGTGTTTGTGCCGTCGAGTGTTCGATTTTAGTTCCATACAATCGTCGACAAAACACTGCTGGCCGCATTCGTATCCCAAGATGGCCGCCGCCACGTGTTCATGCATACAAACACCGACCACCCAGTTGATCACTTAGAATGTTAGGATGTTCGTGGTTTTGAGAGTTGTTAATAAGCTCAATGGGGTTAACAAGTGCCATGCTCCAGGTCTGAGTGGTCAGTCGTTCGGTAGATCTTTCGTTATTCGAACAGCCAATAATAAAACGAAGCAGACTTTATACCATTCAAACGGTTAGACGAACAAAGGGTTTACAATTTTAAATTCAGGGACAGAGGGTCTGTCACACACAGACACATAGACATACACACATATACAGAAATACACACACATACAGACACACAGACATACACACATACACAGACAGACTGACACACACATACACAGACAGACTCACACACACATACAGACATAGACAGACACACATAAAGACACACACACAGACATACATACATACAAACAGACACACACACACACATACAGACACACACACATACACATAAAGGCACACAGACACACACACATACAGACACACATACAGACATAGACAGACAGACACACATACACACACACATACCTTTCCCTGGGGTCCAGTGGTGGCTCAGCCTGATGGGAGTCAGAGTTCCCGGTGATTGCTGGGAGGAAGTGACTGGTGCAGTCACTTCCTCCCAACCTCTGATGTCGGGGGGGGGAGGAGGTGGCCCTAACAGCATGGACCACCCAATGGGCACCTTCAATGCAGGGCCGGGGCCACATTACTCAGCTGGCGGGACCCGCTGTCGCAGCAGTCCGCAGGGCAGCAGGGCCCCCTGGAGTGATGGGCCCGGTCGCAGTTGCGACCCCTACGATCGCGGTAGTTCCTCCAGTGTCCAAGACACTCCCATACAAAACAAGATAATCCCTCCCCTGTGCCAGATCGGTTCAGGGGTTCAGGAATTTCCTGGAAGTCATAATTTGACCGACTGTGCACATGGTCTTATGCCCAAAACAGTTCCATGAAATAATGGCTAACGGTCGGTCAAGTTCGGTAATCTTTTACAGGTTTCCTTGCAGGGACCATAGTCTGTGGGCAGGAGCCTGGCAAGCAGGCTCCTTCAGGAGGTTGTGGCAAACTCACGTGGGGAGGGGAGTTTGTCACATGCATATATACAGGCTCCATAGCCAAAATCCACTTAGTTGGTAACAAGCCTCAGCAGGACAGGAGAGCACACAAAACAATTAACAATAAACACCCTGCACTTATAATGGGAACCAGTGGCTTTTTAGGAACCTTTGTGAAGCGTGCTTCTGCTCCCAGTGATGGTGACTACCGTCACAGAGAATACAACCTACAACCTCGAGGAGGAGAATATAGACCATATCTCCAAGAAGGAGAATATAACCCACATCCCCAAAGAGGAGAACATAGACCATATCTCCAAGGAAGAGAACATAGACCACATCTCCAAGGTCTAACCTGCATCCCAGAGGTCTGAGAATATAGTGTATATATTGCATCTCTGAGAAGGAGAATAGAGCCCACATCCCATGAGAAAAGAATATAACCTACATCCCCGAGGAAGAGAATATAACCCACATCTCTGAGGAAGAGAATATAACCCACATCCCCGAGGAAGAGAATATAACCCACATCTCTGAGGAAGAGAATATAACCCACATCTCTGAGGAAGAGAATATAACCCACATCCCCGAGGAAGAGAATATAACCCACATCCCCGAGGAAGAGAATATAACCCACATCCCCGAGGAAGAGAATATAACCCACATCTCTGAGGAAGAGAATATAACCCACATCTCTGAGGAAGAGAATATAACCCACATCCCCGAGGAAGAGAATATAACCCACATCCCCGAGGAAGAGAATATAACCCACATCTCTGAGGAAGAGAATATAACCCACATCTCCGAGGAAGAGAATATAACCCACATCCCCGAGGAAGAGAATATAACCCACATCCCCGAGGAAGAGAATATAACCCACATCCCCGAGGAAGAGAATATAACCCACATCCCCGAGGAAGAGAATATAACCCACATCTCTGAGGAAGAGAATATAACCTACATCCCCGAGGAAGAGAATATAACCCACATCCCCGAGGAAGAGAATATAACCCACATCCCCGAGGAAGAGAATATAACCCACATCCCCGAGGAAGAGAATATAACCCACATCTCTGAAGAAGAGAATATAACCCACATCTCTGAAGAAGAGAATATAACCCACATCCCCGAGGAAGAACTGTACTGAGTTAAAAGCAATAGTCCTACAAAATGTCAAAGTAGTGAGTGTAACTAGGTTATCAACATGATCAACGAGCCCCACGACTGCGTATCGGGTCTTTATAGAATGGCCCCTATGTGCTCTACTTTGGAGATCCATTCTGAAACAGAAGGAGTATTTGTCTGTCTACCATATTTAGATATTACATCCTTTGCTGTGTTTAATAAGGGAAATTTCAATGCATGTAAATATGTTTGTTTTTTTGGTTTGGGGGATAAAATGAAAGTTTGGGAGAGGAGGTATCTTACAAATAACAAGTTTTCAGTATGTCCAGAAATCCAGACAACTGACCATATAAAGTAATCCATCCCTATCTCCAACTGGCTCCTCCAACACAAGTCTGGCATTGTTGGAAATTTTATATTTAGGTTATGTATATATTTTACAGTACACTGATCGGCTTATGTTTGCACCCTTTTAATTCTTCCAATCTTTTTTATTTATTTTATTAGTTTTAAATGGGCGGTAAGTTAGTTGCTAAACAGAATATATTTTTTAAAGAGGAGTCATTGGGGATTAGTTAGCCAATAGTTTAGGCTCTAGGTGGTAATTGAGTTGGCTAGTTAATTAGCTCTTGGGTGGTTATTACCCAAGCTGGTTAGTTAACACGTTTGCACTTTGGCTGTCATTTATGTTGTAGATGCTTATTGGGTTGGTTAGTGAGTATTTGACATTGTGGGTGGTTATTGGGTTGGTTAGTTAATTTATGTTGTACACGGTAATTGGTTATGGCTAGTTGTCAGTTTATGTTGTAGAAGGTTATTAGGTTGGTTAGTTAGTTGTTTACATTTTAGATGGGGGGTGAGTTGAGTAATTATTAGTTTAGGTCTTGGGTGGTTGTCACCCAAGTTGGGTAATTAACACACTAGGTCTTAGGAGGTTGTTTGTTTGGTGAGTTAACCGTTTAGGTCTTGGGTGGCTACTGAAGTATGCATTGACTACAAGAGGAATACGTTTGAGTTTTAATTGAATCCCCCTTTGTTCTAGATGAATTCCTTTATGCTGCAGGCTTTTTTCTTTCTGCTGATACAAGAGGAATGGTCTTTTCTGCATACGGTCCCTGTGTCATGGCCAAAGAACTGTGAGTCCATAAATACAGCGAACGTCTGTCTGGTTATCTGTTCATCTGTCTGTTGACCTTATAGTACTGCCTGCATTTACCCTCTACAAGCTAACAATACATGTCTCCTGACAATTAAGTTAAAAAAAATTTTTATGGCATTACCATAACTCTTGGCCTACCCTCCATTCAACTTCTCCAAAACAACATACCCACTAGTGGGGCAATCATTTTACGGTGAGTAGGGGCATGAGCCATTGTCAGTGCTACATTCCCTATAAGTTGGGACATCTGGACATTGGGCTTAGCTTGCCTCTGTCGCATCCCCCATGGAAGTATTTAATAATACACAAATAAAATGTGTCCCGTCTGCACATATTACTTTCCCCATCTTTGTTTGTGAATACTATATGTTAATGTAAATTTAATCGATATTGTGTATTAGATGTAGTTGTCGAGGAAAATGATTCCTACACGCTGCGTTGTGACCCACATACACAGAATGTTAAATGGCTGACTCCGTCCGATGACTGCGTTAACTCATCACAGAACGCCTTGGAGCTGACTGATTTAGAGAATCCATGTGCCGGTAATTACACGTGTCTGACGATGGATAACATTCTCCTGAAATCCGTCTACCTGCTCATAAAGGGTGAGTGATTAACACGGAATGCATACACAACACAGTATATATGGGATATATTCACTATAGTGACCTAACACGATTATTTACTAATTGATATAAAATGGATAGGAGCTGATCCAGAAGTCCCAATGGTACTGGGGGCTAGTGGATTAGTTC
>OW240917.1:1993369-2006753 GCA_933207985.1 Pelobates cultripes
GGGGGGAGAAGAAGAAATTGGTAGGGGCGGGGGGAGAAGAAGAAATTGGTAGGGGAGGGGGGAGAAGAAGAAATTGACAGGGGGGAGAAGAAGAAATTGGTGGGGGGAGAAGAAATTGACGGGGGTGAGAGTTACAGGGGAGGGAGGGGCAATGAGAGTGGGAAGGGGGAGGGGAGAAGAGAGTGACAAGGGAGAGGGGGAGAAGAGAGTGACAAGGGAGGGAGAGGGGGGAGAAGAGAGTGACAAGGGAGGGGAGATTGACATCCATCACACACACATGCAATGCACCCCTTGCACACAGAAAAACACACAATGCATTACACACACAGACACACACACTGCAACCCTTACACACACAGAAACACACAATGCATTCCTTACACACACTCAATGCACCCCTTACACACACTCAATGCACCCCTTACACACGCACACACTGCATCCTGTACATACACAGAAACACACCTTGCAGCCCTTACACATACAAACACAGATTCACACAATGCATTCCTTACACACATATCAGGACATCCCCTACACACTCCACCCCCTGTGAACAAACTCATTGGTGGAACATGAAGGTGGACCCTGGGACCCAGACCTTGAGCTGTGTAAAGGGCCCCCCAAAAATGGAGCTGCTTCCCGTTCTCCCAGAATATTGATTTTTGTGACCACAGTTACAAACAGCCTCCAGAGAGCCTGTTCTACACCAGACCAGTGGAGCCAGACTGCAGCTAGAGCCCATCATCATCCTCATCTGGTTGTAAGTAGGCAATCTAGTATATTATTCGTGGCACTAAGCTCTAATTTACCTCACATTAAAGAAACACTATAGTCCCCAGAACCACTACAGCTTAATGTAGTGGTTCTGGTGTCTATAGCCTGTCCCTGCATGCCTTATAATGTAAACACGGTGGCACTGCAGCACTGGCGTTAGTTAACATGGCAGATCATATGGGTGGAGCATTGTGATGTCACATGGGGGGGGAGGCGGCAAACTTTACTTTTGCCTAGGGCGGCAAAAATCCTTGCACCGGCCCTGAACCCATGATAGCTGCCTACCATTGATGGTGCTCCATCAGTAGCACATGCTACAATATTGTTCAAGGGTATATTGTTTTTTGCACAGCATTAAATATTGATAATCCTTTTGTATCTGTAATCAGATTGACAGTGAATAGCATTTCTTCTTGCAATGTATTGTTTTCATCAAGGTACCGTACATATGTCATCAGTAGAGCATTATTAACTATAATGACAGACTCATCCAATTGTATAGAAAATGAAGAATTGTGGAGAATACCTATAAGTTTATTTTCAACATTAGCCACCATTTCATCAATGCGTCTCTTTACTGTGTTATCGCTAAGGGGCAATGTTTTTAAAACTTCAGCTATATCCTGATGCATTACTGTTGAGATAAATTCTTTGATAGAGGGTATTATCAAAGTTTCTCCAATATTATGGCTTTTACCACTTTTTGCAATTAAGTGTGATATACGATAAGCTGCAGTTAATCCATCCTTATTCTTTGCATGTTGTTTTTGAAAGGATGTAGCTATTGTTGAACGATTTTGAAATCTTTTATAGATTTCTTGAAAATATTCAATGGGCTTATCTTTATCTTGCGAATGCTTTGTAGCAAGATGTTCTCGCAATCGACTTGGCTTCATTGCTTCATTAGATAATGTCTTGTGGCACAGTAAACACATTGGAAGCTGTTTATTTGAAACCCATCTTCAGATATTCTGGTAAATAGCCACGAGCAGATTTCTTTTTTTCAGACGTGGGTTCTAAATTTGTTTCACAATTAAACAACTACTTTTACTCTTACCACGTTTTGATCGGCACTCCACACAGTGCTTTTTTCCCTCCTCTTTTCCCTTTTATTACAAACACCAAAAACAACGCTGTATTAGGTGCCAATTTTTATTAAGTGTCGCCATCAAAAGAAATCCCTTTCCCTGCCTTCTTTTTCTTTGCCTTCCTTATAGTATATCACTATATCAAGGATCTCTTTTTCCCTTTTTTTAATTTTCTCCTTCTCCTCCCTTTACTTATTTTTTTCTTTTATTTTATAAGATAACACAACTTAATTTATGAGCCAGACTAAACACAGCTTACTCTCCTTTTTTATTTTATCCCTTTTTTATCCCCTTTTCTCTATTTTTCTTCCCTTTTTTTGTTAATTTTTTTTATCTTTTCCTTTTTATCTCCTTTCTTTTACCTTCCTTAGGTACAAAAATAAAGCTGAGCTAGTTAGCCCACTTATTATTATCAGCCAACAACAATTCTCTCTTTCCCCTGCCTATAACATTTCTTTCTCCTATTTTGCAACTGTTCTGCTCAGTTTCTGCCTGTCCCTGCTATCAGTTTCCACTCCTCCCCTTCCTCTTCCCACGTTTTTGCGTGCATGCGCGCGTTAGTTCATTGATGTGTGCGCTCGCGCCTGCCCACACACTCGCACAAAAGGAGGTTTTAACCTCCGAAATCCCTACAGCACACATTCTCGCGCATGTTGGTTAGTTGATTGATGTGTGCACTCGTGCCGTCCGTGCCCGCCCGCCCACTCGCACAAAAGGAGGTTTTAACCTCAGAAATCCTTACCGCACACATTCTCGCGCACAGTTTATTGATGTGTGTGCTCGCTCTCATCCGCTCACACCCGCCCGCCCGCCTGCACCCGCCCGCTCTCTCAAAAGGAGGTTTTAACCTCAAAGTCCTTACCGCCCACCTAGAATCCCGAAATGCCCACTAGTGGGCGGTAGGGACCAGGTTGAAGACCCATAATGTAGAGATTTGAAAGCATAAAAAAAGCATATGAAATTATTGGTGTTTAAACAATATTACACTAGTCTCTTTCATGTTGAGGTCAACATATTTGCAAGTATAATATTTTATACATTTTTATATTTTAAGTATATTTGCACACAAAATCACTTTAACTGGTTTTGCACATACACTAAATTTTTTTGCAATTGCACTTTAATTGAAGCATAATTAGAATTGTTATTTGCACAATAATTAATAAGCACTGTTTGCTGTTTTTTTAATACTTTGTGATATCTTAAAAGCATGTATATTCAAAAAGCACATTCTTAAAGGCACAAACACACTTTATGTTTTGGTTTGATATCTGATGTTAGTGTTCTGTGTAGCTAAATACACTGATATGGTGCTGCGATTTTAGCTCCAATTTGGTTGTTTATATCACTGTACTCCCCTGGGATTATAATCACTGGTCTTGGGTCCAGGGTCGGTGGAGGACAGCGAGACCCAAACCAAACTGTAATGCTTGAAGTGGGGATTGCAGTGCTGATGGTGTCTGGTGGAGTGTAGGAAGTACTCGGTGAGCACTAGGAAGCAGCGACTGGCAGAGGCACCCGGTCAGGGTCCAGATGGTGACGGTGATGTGGTGGACTGCCTGGTACCCCAACTGGGTACCTCCGCCAAACATGCTTCCTAGTTATCACCGGGACACCATAAGCACTTTATCCCCTAGCCGCTGCAGCTTGGCTGGGGTCTTGCCGACTCTTCCCACCCTGGACCAGGGTCCTGGATCCAGCTCCCAGTGGTTAGAACTCGCCTCCAGAGAGTATAGCTGTATAGCAGTAATTAGAGCAGGTATAGCTCCCCCCCACACACACATTAGCCGAGACTTAATGCTGGGAGTAGTTCTGACTTTATTATGGGTCACACACAGCCTTTTATGCATAGACCCCCACATGGGGTTTCTCATACAAAATTACAGGGTCCTTTCTCCCAAGATCCCCTGTGCCTGAGAGATAATTGCATGAGAAAAACCTATAATTCAATTCTCTCTCAGGTACAGAAAAATCTACCATATTTTATAACACCCCAAAACAAACATAATACAGGTACCCCCTCAAGTCTTATACCCCCGGATAGCCTGTATCTGAGTGCATAACATATCAAAAAAGTGCCCAGAACCCGCGAACACAGCCGAAACGTCACCAGGTTAAAGTTGTGACTGACCGCACACGAAGCGCCTGCCCAAAATAGATCCCATAGAATCAGTGGAAGCGGCCAGTCTCTTTTGGGAGTACAAAAAATAACAAAACACTGAACCGATCCTCTGGCTCATTGGTAGCGATTGTTCGCATAGTTCATGTGAACAATCCTACTGAACAGTGCTGACATGTGTGGAAAAGAAGCAGGCATTCATCAAAGTTCAGCGCTGTTCGCGAAGTGTCCGTGTGGAGAAGTTCCCTCAACTCGTTCGGTTGTTCTCCCTCCCTGCTACTTCACCCACTGGACTCATTTCATTTAATGCTGTTTCATTCGTCTGTTTCATTTAATTTTCATTGTTCGGTAAAATATTTGTTTTACCGAACGAAGACCACCCTGTCTACCAATTAGAACATGGAACTCTGTGTAATTTCACGAAAACCGCAAGTTGATTGAATGCTCCTAGGTGGCCGCCATTTCGGCATTCGAACGCACGTGGTGAGAACATTGGATGGCAACCATCTTAAACTCCTGAATGCGGCCAGCGGGACTTGGTCGTCGAGTGCCTGGAACTGTTTTTGGCATGGCACTTGCACGAACACTCGGTCCCCATGGAAGTCCCATATGAACTACTTCCACATATAGCAGAAGAACGGCATTTGGGAGTTTCAAACAGATGAACGAGAGGAGCATTCTCCACAAATCACCTTTACTATATCTATGGCGGTTTTTTCGTGCAAATCCATCCAAACGGAGACCGGCTCTTGCTACTGATTCTGTGAAACTCTGAGTTGGATGCAACCTCGTGGCGAGCCGGTCAAACTTCCACACGGTGTTACTCAAAAACTACCAAACTGATTTTCGTGAAATTTGGATATGTTGCTCACATCATCCACAGCTACCCAGGGATTATATAGTTTTGTCATGTATAAAGTATATTTCCAAACATTTTGAAAATTGCTAACTTTTCTGGACAGTAGATAATTGAGTTTAGTATGTTGCTTAAACTCAATTATCTAGCCTGGCCCAGAGGAGGAGTTTGTGTTGCATAAATTGAGCACCCTTGTTTCCATTAAATCAGTCTTGTTCCAGCATTAAGCCTTGGCTCATGTGTGGATTTTATTATGTTGGATTTATTACTCTGTGGATTACTTGGCGATTTTATTTTCTGGGAATAAGGGAATGATTGACGGGAGTTCAGGATTAGACTGTCCGATATTAGTTCCATGAACTCGACGACCAAACACAGAAAAAGTATGTTTTTCTGTACTTGGAGATAATTGGATGAGATTAGTACAGTCCCTGATACAATTATTTCCCAGGCACAGGGGAGGGATTATCAGTTTATGGGAGTGTCCTGGATCTGAGAGCCAATGTGATTGTGTATTTGTTTCTGCTGTGGTTTAATCTCATGTCCAGGGGAGAGTGCCCCTTGCATGGGGACTGGGCTTGGGTCCAGGGTGGGTGGAGACCCCAGCCAAGCTTGTAGTACTCCAGGCTACTAGAAAGCTGGCACCCGGTCGCGGTGCCAGGCGGTCCGTCACATCGAACAATACAAAGAAACCCCATGAACAAAGTCTTTTAACAGGTATTTTACCTGGCCCTTTGGCAAGAGGCTAGCTAGCAGGCTTCATCAGGAGCTCGTAGAACAGGCATCTTTGAAAAAAAAGGTGATAATGGTGAGAGTAGCAGTGACTGTAATGATGGTGAAAGTAGCAGTGATGAAGATGAAGGTGAAAGTAGCAGTGATGGTGATGGTGATGATGGTGAAAGTAGCAGTGATGTGATAATGGAGACAGTAGCAGTGACTGTGATGATAGTGAAAGTAGCAGTGATGATGGTGAAAGTCGGAGTGATGATGACGGTGATGATGGTGATAGTAGAAGTAACATGGAATCACTAGTACTGAACTGTGAGGGGAATCACAGAATCCAAAAGACACTAACAATCTTCTTGAATTTTGTTTTACCATGTCTGGGTCCTCTTTGTTGACCTGAGAAAAAAGTTAAATATTCCATGTGTGTAAGCAGGTTTCTCCATGAGCGACGTTAGGCCGAGGATTGGCATCTGATTTATCAATACATTTCTGTTCCAGAAAATGAAGATTTGAAGATCTCGTGCAGTATGGATTCCTACAGCAGTCCGGTCTTATCCTGCTCCGTACGTGTCCCCTTTTGCAGTGACTGCCTAGTCCGAGCTAAAGCCAAGACAAGGTAAGTAGTAGTGAAGAGCAGTGTTCACTATAATGTTTCTGGTGTGCGCAGGCAAAGTTCTGTGCGACTGAATGTGCGAATGTAAACCAGAAATAGTTTCTTAATAATTGTGATACAGCACAGCCTCTCTCTCCTGGTGAATAACACTACATTACAGCATTACTGCATGGTAATAAAGTATTAGTATTTATATAAGAGTATTACTGTAATGTCAGCCATTCAGACAGCGCAGTATCTCTACTAATGGTTAATAGCATTACATTACAGTATTACTATACGATGAAGTAGTGTTAGTAGTTACAGTATTACTATACGATGGTGTAGTGTTAGTAGTTACAGTATTACTATACGATGATGTAGTGTTAGTAGTTACAGTATTACTATACGATGGTGTAGTGTTAGTAGTTACAGTATTACTGTGACGAGACCAATCTCGCCACATTGCATTGGAGAAGCCTGGTTGCTCGCCTGCTGCCTTTGGACTATGGCCCCCCTTTTAAAGACTTTATTTTTGCCTGCAGAAAAGCTGTATTCGTGCTTTTCTGCCTGGGGTTCAGTAGATTTGTTTGAATGTGTTATACCCCAGATAAGAATCCCATGGAGCCCATTCGTATGAAACTGACTGCTTGACCCTCAACACGGAGCCTTGTCTCGTTCTTGAGGGGATTCACTGTATGCTGTTAGAGACTGATTGCCAGGAGTGTAGGCTGATTGTCTGCTTTTCCTGTTCGTCTGCTAGCAGCTATTCGGGAGGTTCCAGTTCAGGAGTTGGAGTGCTATTTTGTATCCAGTTCGGGAGTCTGGTGTTCTGCAGTAGCTGTGCCTGTATCTCTGGAAAGAGGGCCGATCGCCTAAACGGTTTTTACCCCTTGTGTGCAAAACGGTCCGTTACAATTGGTGGCAAGCGGCGGGATCGTTCCCACAGACTACAGGACAGCTACAGGCGACACCATTCCGTGGATTTACAATTTGAGGGCAACGCATGTCTGAGTACAGCGACCCTGACAGCAACAGCATGGAACCAGCAGTGTCATACGAGGAGGAGGATAATGTATAGTACCAGCGGGGTGAGAGTCTCCCCAGTGAAGAGCAGCGGTTGCAGAAGCAAGTGGCCCTGCGGATGCCCTTCCTGGGAGAGCAGCCCCTAGATGAATGGGTGAAGGAATTGGAGCACCGGGTATGGCAGGAGATTTGGCTGGAAGATGCCTACTGTGCCTCTGGTGGTATGGGGCACAGTACCTGCCCTGGACAGCTGAGCATGACAAGCCAGAGGGAGAGGAGTTTGATGGTCCTGGCTTGTTATGGGAGGCTTTTTCATAGCCTGAATTTGGGATCCCTACACAAGCCCGGTTCAGTGATCTCTTGGAGTGGAGGGAGAGCAGGTATGACTGGGATGACACTCACGACATTGAGCAACACCTGGCTCACCTAGCAACCCTGGAGTGGGAACTGGAGCAGGACTACCGAGATCTCTTCCACTCCATTGAGAAGATTCAGCAGGACAGCAAGGTGACAGAGCCAGAGCCAGACCCATTCAGAGGGGACGAGATGGTACAGTTTTACTGGGAAGAACCCCAGGTGGCCGGTAGAGATGGGACCGAGGTCTCTCCACCGGTCCTGCAGGGAATTGGGAGCCCAGTCTCCATTCCCCAGCGGCAGTGTAAAGTGCAGGGAGAGGAGAGCAGTATCCTCCCTCCCCAGCGGCAGGCTGAGTTACAGGGGGCAGAGGTAGTTGTTCCTGCCCCCCAGCAGCAGAGTGATATGCCGGGAAGGCAGCGTAAAGTGCAGGGAGAGGAGAGCAGCGTCCTCCCTCCCCAGCGGCAGGCTGAGTTACAGGGGGCAGAGGTAGTTGTTCCTGCCCCCCAGCAGCCAAGTGATATGCCGGGAAGGCAGTGTGAAGTCCAGGGAGAGGAGAGCAGTGTCCTCCCTCCCCAGCGGCAGCATGATTTTTGGGGAATTGGGAGCCCAGTCTCCATTCCCCAGCGGCAGTATGATGTTTTGGGAATTGGGAGCCCAGTCTCCATTCCCCAGCGGCAGCACAGATTATTGGGAATTGGGAGCCCCGTCTCCATTCCCCAGCGGCAGAGTGTCCTACCGGGAATAGAGAGCCCAGTCTCCTTTCCCCAGCAGCAGGACTCTGTATTGGGAGCAGAGACAGTCGGTCTCCCTTCCCCGCAGCTGGAAGTATGTATGAGAGAGGAGCATGTTACCCCATCTCCCCAGCAGCAGCTTAATGTACCAGGGGGAGACAGTAAGCCCCACAACTGTGCAGATGGGACCGTAGTCTCTACACTGCCAGCACAGGGGGTAGGGACGGTCGGTTCTGCCCCCCAGCGACAGGGCTGTTTAGCCAAAGGGGAGACATTCGGTCTCCCCCTCCAGCAGCAGAGATGGGTAACCAAAGGGGAGACAGTCGGTCTCCAGCAGCAGAGCGGTGTAGTTAAAGGGGAGACAGTCGGTCTCCCCCTCCAACAACCAGGCTTCAACCAGGCTACCCTCCCAGTAGCGCTGGCAACAGGGCAGAGTGTCGCTGGTCTCTGCCCACGCAGCAACCCACCCAGTCAGCGTACCCGTACCCAGCACAGCCGTGGTGAGGCACCTGGACATGGACAAGCTTCTCCTTTACCCAGGTGCAGTAACCATTTATTGTGGGTGGGCTGTGCTGTTGATTATGTTTTGTGGGTGGGCTGCTGGACTAACAAGGGCACTGACCGGCAGGAGGTCAGATACCCTGTTAGTCTGTTTGGAAAAGGGGAGAGATGTGACGAGACCAATCTCGCCACATTGCATTGGAGAAGCCTGGTTGCTCGCCTGCTGCCTTTGGACTATGGCCCCCTTTTAAAGACTTTTTTTTGCCTGCAGAAAAGCTTATTCGTGCTTTTCTGCCTGGGGTTCAGTAGATTTGTTTGAATGTGTTATACCCCAGATAGGAATCCCATGGAGCCCATTCGTATGAAACTGACTGCTTGACCCTCAACACGGAGCCTTGTCTCGTTCTTGAGGGGATTCACTGTATGCTGTTAGAGACTGATTGCCAGGAGTGTAAGCTGATTGTCTGCTTTTCCTGTTCGTCTGCTAGCAGCTATTCGGGAGGTTCCAGTTCAGGAGTTGGAGTGCTATTTTGTATCCAGTTCGGGAGTCTGGTGTTCTGCAGTAGCTGTGCCTGTATCTCTGGAAAGGGGGCCGATCGCCTAAACGGTTTTTACCCCTTGTGTGCAAAACGGTCCGTTACAATTGGTGGCAAGCGGCGGGATCGTTCCCACAGACTACAGGACAGCTACAGGCGACACCATTCCGTGGATTTACAATTTGAGGGCAACGCATGTCTGAGTACAGCGACCCTGACAGCAACAGCATGGAACCAGCAGTGTCATACGAGGAGGAGGATAATGTACAGTACCAGCGGGCTGAGAGTCTCCCCAGTGAAGAGCAGCGGTTGCAGAAGCAAGTGGCCCTGCGGATGCCCTTCCTGGGAGAGCAGCCCCTAGATGAATGGGTGAAGGAATTGGAGCACCGGGTATGGCAGGAGATTTGGCTGGAAGATGCATACCAGGCGCTCTGGTGATATGGGGCACAGTACCTGCCCTGGACAGCCGAGCATGACAAGCCAGAGGGACAGGAGTTTGATGGTCCTGGCTTGTTATGGGAGGCTTTTTCAGAGCCTGAATTTGGGAGCCCTACACAAGCCCGGTTCAGTGATCTCTTGGAGTGGAGGGAGAGCAGGTATGACTGGGACGACACTCACGACATTGAGCAAGACCTGGCTCACCTAGCAACCCTGGAGTGGGAACTGGAGCAGGACTACTGAGATCTCTTCCACTCCATTGAGAAGATTCAGCAGGACAGCAAGGTGACAGAGCCAGAGCCAGACCCATTCAGAGGGGACGAGATGGTACAGTTTTACTGGGAAGAACCCCAGGTGGCCGGTAGAGATGGGACCGAGGTCTCTCCACCGGTCCTGCAGGGAATTGGGAGCCCAGTCTCCATTCCCCAGCGGCAGTGTAAAGTGCAGGGAGAGGAGAGCAGTATCCTCTCTCCCCAGCGGCAGGCTGAGTAACAGGGGGCAGAGGTAGTTGTTCCTGCCCCCCAGCAGCAGAGTGATATGCCGGGAAGGCAGTGTGAAGTCCAGGGAGAGGAGAGCAGCGTCCTCCCTCCCCAGCGGCAGGCTGAGTTACAGGGGGCAGAGGTAGTTGTTCCTGCCCCCCAGCAGCCAAGTGATATGCCGGGAAGGCAGTGTGAAGTCCAGGGAGAGGAGAGCAGTGTCCTCCCTCCCCAGTGGCAGCGTGATTTTTTGGGAATTGGGAGCCCAGTCTCCATTCCCCAGTGGCAGTATGATGTTTTGGGAATTGGGAGCCCAGTCTCCATTCCCCAGCGGCAGCACAGATTATTGGGAATTGGGAGCCCCGTCTCCATTCCCCAGCGGCAGAGTGTCCTACCGGGAATAGCGAGCCCAGTCTCCTTTCCCCAGCAGCAGGACTCTGTATTGGGAGCAGAGACAGTCGGTCTCCCTTCCCCGCAGCTGGAAGTATGTATGAGAGAGGAGCATGTTACCCCATCTCCCCAGCGGCAGCTTAATGTACCAGGGGGAGACAGTAAGCCCCACAACTGTGCAGATGGGACTGTAGTCTCTACACTGCCAGCACAGGGGGTAGGGACGGTCGGTTCTGCCCCCCAGCGACAGGGCTGTTTAGCCAAAGGGGAGACAGTCGGTCTCCCCCTCCAGCAGCAGAGATGGGTAACCAAAGGGGAGATGGTCGGTCTCCAGCAGCAAGCGGTGTAGTTAAAGGAGACGATGGGTCTCCCCACTCAGCCTAACCAGGCTTCAAGCAGGCTACCTCCCAGTAAGCTGGCAACAGAACCCAGAGTATTAGCTGGTCTCTGCCCACGCAGCAACACCAGTCAGCGTACCCGTACCCAGCACAGCCGTGGTAGAGGCACCTGGACATGGACCAAACTTCTCCCTTTGCAGGTACGGTAACCATTTATTGTGGGTGGGCTGTGCTGATGATTATGTTTTACGTAGGTGGGCTGCTGGACTAACAAGGGCACTGACCGGCAGGAGGTCAGATACCCTGTTAGTCTGTTTGGAAAAGGGGAGAGATGTGACGAGACCAATCTAGCCACATTGCATTGGAGAAGCCTGGTTGCTCGCCTGCTGCCTTTGGACTATGGCCCCCTTTTAAAAGACTTTATTTTTGCCTGCAGAAAAGCTGTATTCATGCTTTTCTGCCTGGGGTTCAGTAGATTTGTTTGAATGTGTTATACCCCAGATAGGAATCCCATGGAGCCCATTCGTATGAAACTGACTGCTTGACCCTCAACACGGAGCCTTGTCTCGTTCTTGAGGGGATTCACTGTATGCTGTTAGAGACTGATTGCCAGGAGTGTAAGCTGATTGTCTGCTTTTCCTGTTCGTCTGCTAGCAGCTATTCGGGAGGTTCCAGTTCAGGAGTTGGAGTGCTATTTTGTATCCAGTTAGGGAGTCTGGTGTTCTGCAGTAGCTGTGCCTGTATCTCTGGAAAGGGGGCCGATCGCCTAAACGGTTTTTACCCCTTGTGTGCAAAACGGTCCGTTACAATTACTATACGATGATGTAGTGTTAGTAGTTACAGTATTACTATACGATGGTGTAGTGTTAGTAGTTACTATACGATGGTGTAGTGTTAGTAGTTACAGTATTGCTATACGATGATGTAGTGTTAGTAGTTACAGTATTACTATGCGATGATGTAGTGTTAGTAGTTACAGTATTACTATACGATGGTGTAGTGTTAGTAGTTACAGTATTACTATACGATGATGTAGTGTTAGTAGTTACAGTATTACTATACGATGGTGTAGTGTTAGTAGTTACAGTATTACTATACGATGATGTAGTGTTAGTAGTTACAGTATTACTATACGATGATGTAGTGTTAGTAGTTACTATACGATGGTGTAGTGTTAGTAGTTACAGTATTACTATACGATGGTGTAGTGTTAGTAGTTACTATACGATGGTGTAGTGTTAGTAGTTACAGTATTACTATACGATGGTGTAGTGTTAGTAGTTACAGTATTACTATACGATGATGTAGTGTTAGTAGTTACAGTATTACTATACGATGGTGTAGTGTTAGTAGTTACAGTATTACTATACGATGGTGTAGTGTTAGTAGTTACAGTATTACTATGCGATGATGTAGTGTTAGTAGTTACAGTATTACTATACGATGGTGTAGTGTTAGTAGTTACAGTATTACTATACGATGGTGTAGTGTTAGTAGTTACAGTATTACTATACGATGATGTAGTGTTAGTAGTTACAGTATTACTATATGATGATGTAGTGTTAGTAGTTACAGTATTGCTATACGATGATGTAGTGTTAGTTGTTACAGTATTACTATGCGATGGTGTAGTGTTAGTAGTTACAGTATTACTATGCGATGGTGTAGTGTTAGTAGTTACAGTATTACTATACGATGGTGTAGTGTTAGTAGTTACAGTATTACTATACGATGGTGTAGTGTTAGTAGTTACAGTATTACTATGCGATGATGTAGTGTTAGTAGTTACAGTATTACTATGCGATGATGTAGTGTTAGTAGTTACAGTATTGCTATACGATGGTGTAGTGTTAGTAGTTACAGTATTGCTATACGATGATGTAGTGTTAGTAGTTACAGTATTACTATACGATGATGTAGTGTTAGTAGTTACAGTATTACTATACGATGGTGTAGTGTTAGTAGTTACAGTATTACTATACGATGATGTAGTGTTAGTAGTTACAGTATTACTATACGATGGTGTAGTGTTAGTAGTTACAGTATTACTATACGATGATGTAGTGTTAGTAGTTACAGTATTACTATACGATGGTGTAGTGTTAGTAGTTACAGTATTACTATACGATGGTGTAGTGTTAGTAGTTACAGTATTACTATACGATGGTGTAGTGTTAGTAGTTACAGTATTACTATGCGATGATATAGATCTTTTTCCATGGAATCAATGGGGATCCTTTTTCCGTGGGGATCTTCTTCCTAGGTGTGCGTATGGTGGGAACAGCAGTGACAAGACTATTGGGGACCCTTCACGTGTGAGAACACATGTCATGCTTAGTCCTTCCTTGAGGCTCTGCCTTGTTCCCGTTATTCTCTCTGCCAGTCTTTTATTTCAATTCCTGGTTCTCTGATTTTTCACTTCTCTGATCTTTC
>OW240917.1:2013941-2027428 GCA_933207985.1 Pelobates cultripes
CGTTAGGAAGATGTGGGAGTAAAACCCTTGAGTTCTCTCACCGGCTGGCACTTTGGTGATAACCTTCTCCTTCTGCAAGGAAAGGATGAAGTCTTGTAGGGCCATGCACTTTTCCTTGTCCCCTGGCCACTTTGTGAGGTGAAAGGACCTGCTTGGAGGATGCTCGAGAAATTCTATCAAGTAACCTCTCCGAATGATATCCAGTACCCAACTGTCGCTTGTGGATGCTTCCCATATCGGTAGATATTGGAGAAGACAAGCTCCGACACCTTCGGATTTGGGAATTATATAGTCATAGATTCCTCTGGTTTTTATAGGAAGATGAACCGCGTGACTTGCCTCCTTTGTTTCCAGCTGGGGCTCCTCTCCCAGGTTGAAATCTGGAATATTCTCTGCCCGGCTTGTAGGACCTACTGTCACGAAAGGAATGATACTCTTTCCGGGCACGAAAGGATCCTTTATACTTTCTCTCCTGAGGTAAAAAGGCTTTATTCCCTTCAGCTGCCCTCTTAATGCATTCGTCCAAATTCTTGCCGAATAACATACTCCCGTGAAATGGCAAAGAACACAAACTATTCTTGGAGGAAGCATCGGCTGCCCAAGATCTGAGCCAAAGAGCTCGCCTAGAGGAAATCGAGAAGGACATATTTCTAGCAAGGCTCCTTACCAGATCCACTGCAGCTTCTGATGAAAAATCAATTGCTAGACGCATATCTCTTAGGTCCTCCACAATGGAAGAACGGCTTCTGCCACTCCTGATGTCCCCTTCCAGTTCCTGTATCCAAACCTTCATAGCTCTTGTAACGGACGTGAGAGCAACGGCAGGGTGGAGACTCGTGCCTGAGGCTACATAGGATTTGGAAAGGTAGTATTCCATCTTACGATCCATAGGATCCCTGAAGGAACCTGCATCGTCTACAGGAAGGGTAGTGTGCTTGGCTAGTCTGACCACTGCAGCATCAACTTTAGGTGGAAAATCCCACGTTTCAGCATCTTTGGAATGAAACGGATATAATCTGGAGAACTTCCCTTTTGCAGATGATCTCCGGTCAGACCTGGACCATTCTTCTTTAATAAGGTCACTAATTGTGGCATGCACAGGGAAAGCCGCTCTTTTTCTTCTAAGATCAGAGAAATAGCGGTTAGATGTAGATGGTTCCTCCTCTGAGGGTTCTTTCAAGGTAAGGGTTTCCCTGACCCGGGCAATTAAATGATCCACCTCCGCAGGTACCAGGAAGTCAGGATCAGGGATAGCATCCTCCTCCGAGGAAAAAGCTAGGTCTCTCAGAGAAGCTGAATCCATTAACTCTTCTTCAGAGTTTCCTGGAGATAAATCTGAGGGCTCAGAATATCTAGGTCGCTTGTGGGTCTTACCACCCTCTCTTATGCCCTGGGCAACTGCATGCTTGATAAGTTGCATAAAGTCCCGTGTTGAATGAGAAGGGCCAGCAGCTGCTGAGAGACAATCTGAACAGAGACGTTTCCCTTCTATGGCTCTGTTATCACAGGATATACACAGCGTCCTTCTGGGCGACTTCCCCTTGGACGATCCTGAAGTCTTTGTACTTTTAGCACTGAAATACAACAAACGTGCTCATTAGTACATTACCTCTCTTTTTTTTTTTTTTTTAAAAAGGATGGCTTACCTATATTGCTTAGATTGTGACCTATTGTGATGAGAAGAATCCGATTCCCTGGATCCTGAGCGAGAATCCATCTATAAGGAATAGATGGAACAGCGAAACTAATACCAAGAAGAAATATATATAAAAAATAAAATAGGAGAAAAACTTACTTCGATGCTTGAGAAGGAAAAAGGAACCTGGAAAGGCGAAGAACCAACCGAATGGTGCAGAAAAAACTTTCCTGGAGGAAGAAACTCAACCTACCCCGAAAAAAGAGGTCTGGCGCTTTAAGAAGGGCATCTGACGTCATCGCGCATGCGCGAATTAGCGAGAAAACGCGCGAACGGCCCAAATGAATGGATTTTGCGCGCGAACGTGCTAATTCGTAAATCGCGTTCGCGCGCTCATTCAAACAAAGCCGCGCGAACGCTCAGAAACAACCGAACGCCGCGCATGCGTCCGGGAGCCCACGAACGCCAGGCAGGCGCCCGTGAGACTCCCGAACACCGCGCAGGCGCACAGAAATTTCCCGAACGCCACGCAGGCGCCCTGGAACTCCTGAACGCCGCGCAGGCGCACGGGAGCTCCCGAACGCCGTGCAGGCACTGCAGCTTCTGAGGGGGAACCCCAGCACAGAGAGATTACAGTTTCAATTACCTCTGTATCTTCAGAAGAATAATCTTACAGGTAGGAACCAATTCATGGAGTCATTACCTTGATTCTGGGGGGAGAAAATCCAAGTCCGGAAACCAGCCATAATTCCATGTTATTCCACTTGCATTATTGCAAGAATTACAGGAAGGTAAAACCCCCGGTCACTAAAGGGGTTTTCTCCAGGGGGACACCTTTGCGCAGGGCCGTATACTGGAGACTTCCCAGGGGAGAGAGGGTGAACTCCCCAGGGGCTAGAGGAACTAATCCTCAGGTAAGCCATAAAGAAAATCTAATAGTCTGAAAAGACCGACATGTCCTAGGGATAGGACAGGAAAAAAAGACTGGGGAAGGAAGGGTAGGAGGTGGTACTTATACGGCTTAATAATTATTCCTGTCCAATGGGGATAGGGAGGAGCTACCCAATGTTGTGCTGCCATGGATATGGCCAGGAAATATATATATATACATATTGTATATTGCGTATTTTTTTATATATATGCTATATCTTAATATTAAAAAAAAACAAAAAACATTTTTTACGGCTTATCCAAAAATATTAAATCAATTCCATAGTTAGGACTATAAGCAGAAATTCTCGACTACCTGAAGCCTGTTTAAGCTTTGTAAAGGTAATATAAGTACTGGTCATAAATCACATGAACTGTGCCTGCCGCAGTAGACTTTTATGCAGAGTATGATGGCTTTTTGCACCACTTTATTAGCAGTTTATATTGACAAATCTCTTGGACAGACATTTATTATTCTTTTCAAATATATTTTATTAAATATTATTCTCCACTGTAGGTACTTATCAGGTATTGATACTGGCTATGTCGCAGTTTTCAGCCACTGGCATTCCAGTTCTCCAAACTCTGGCTCGCCAGATGTTGCGGAACTACAACTACCATGAGTCTCTGGGTATCAATTTCATGCAATAAAGTATGAAAGTTGTAGTACAGCAACATCTTGAGGACCAGAGTTTGGAGAACCCTTCTGTAGACTACTGAGGGCCCAACATTTCCATTGGCAACCTAGCAGCCCAATCAAGACATATGTGCTATTTCTATTTATAATGCATATATTGACAGGTATTAGTTAATGGAAGTGTATGCTATATTACTATTTTTTATTCAGTGTTGTTTGTGGCCATTTCCATATTTTGCAATCATGATTGTTAAAGTGGCGTGGACATATGACTTTTTAGCTTTCAATAAATATAGAATTATGTAGAAACATTATATTGATTGCACTGGAATATCAATGCCAACACTTTTTAAAATTTTCTTAAGACAAGGTTTTTGACAGAAGGAAAAGTTTTCGGCATCAACAGCGTCACTAGTGATGGTGGTTGGAAATGGACTTCTTTTTGCATTTTGTCTACAGAGCACATTACATGATCCTCAATAGACCTCTGTGTTGTATTCTCATACATGTTTGAAAAAGAAAATGGCAAAATATGAAAAGACCCTCAAATTAAGAGATGTAGTTTATAGCACACTGCTGTATGGATGATGCATATTTTAAAATGTAACCATTTTATTAAGAATTAAACCAGTGGGAAGGTTTAATAATATATATCTATATCTTGTCAGCCATATTTCATAGGCAAGCACTGTATAGCTCTAGAATGATGAAATGTTCATAAACAAATGAACAGTGGCTCACTTTATCTTAATGTGAGCTAAAATTCTAAAATGTGTCCACGCTGTTTATAGTAATTTCCATATTATTTGTTGCATTCTGGGAGTGTTATTTTGAAATGTGCCTTATGTTTATATTATACACCAACATGTTTGAAAATTCCCTTCATCTTTGCAATATTTTAATTTCACTTTTTAAAGTGGCACATGGATCTTTTATGTCAAGGAACTGAGCAAATTATGTTATATGCCAGATTATAAATCTTCCGATCTACAACTAATTTTCATATTATAAAACCCGAAGTGTGGAACACCATCCTTAGTAAAATTTCATTAGCCGCTTACTCAGTTGAAAAGAGTGTGGAAGATCTATTTGAAAAGCATTCTTTTAATGAAAAGTTTACAAGAAAATTGCTTTTATGGTGTACATTGCCTGACAATATCATAAATTTTGTAACCCCACTGCCATCTGTTAAACTACAACTCCCATTGTTAGAGAGCATTTTTACAGCAAAATGCAGGTTGGTGATCTTGGAAGATGAAGTTGAAAAACAACTGAAGACCTAGCTTTTTTTCTACCATGCTTTTCTAAATAAATACTGGTCTATTCAACATAAAATGCACATTATTAATCCCATTTTATTATGACAAACCTGTAACAGAAGAAGATGTATTCTCTATCTTTTATTGGATCAAGAACGATAACTTTCTCCAAGTACCAACCATTTCCTAAACATAGAAAAGTAAAAATTGTTAATTAATGTTAATTATAATTATCGCCTTTGAAACAAGATATGTATGTGCTGCTCACATATTTATTTAATTTTATTTATAAAATATGTTACCAAGATGGATACATAGAGATTTCTCTAGTTTTCAAGTATTTCCTCGGTCCACAAAACATTGCATTGTTCCAATAGGATACAATATTACAAAAATACAATATGCAAACTATATGAAAACTATAAAAAATATATATACACACACACATACACACATATATACATTTAACACATAACGGGTAATAAATATATTCAACCATGATAGGAGCATTCTGTGCTGGGGTATGTTGCCATAGATCTCTTAAAAGATTTTAGATTGAATGAAGATTTGACTGTGTTCCTGAGGTTATTCCATAATTGCGGTGCTCTGTAGGAAAAGGAGGATCGAGCCACTTTATTTTTGTATTGCGGTATGCTAAATATCGTGCTCGTACTGGATCTGAGTTTATAAGAGGTGGGAACAGCTGAAGAGAGCATTCTACTCAGGTAGGGTGGGAGCTTCCCAGAAATGCTCTTATGCACAAGACTGGAAAGATGAAGAGTGTACCGGGATTCCAGCAATAGCCAGTTTAGCTCTTTTAATATGTCACAGTGGTGGGTAAAGTAATTAGTACAAAGTGGCAGAATTAATTATATAGCGTATTAAGTTTATTAAGGTGGGTTTGCGATGCAGGTGCATACACAACATCCCCATTTATTATGCTTTCTTAAGCAACCAAGTCCTGCTGAATCTTCAGAGCAGAGACTGGGCCCCTTAAAACAGCATTAACACCCAGCACTCCCAAGCAACCAAGTCCTGCTGAATCTTCAGAGCAGAGACTGGGCCCCTTAAAACAGCATTAACACCCAGCACTCCCAAGCAACCAAGTCCTGCTGAATCTTCAGAGCAGAGGTATTATCTCTGGAAGTTCCCACTCTGACTCCCTCCTCCTCCTCCTCCTCCTTCCTCCCACGCGGGCTCTCAGTAAGCTGGGAGGAGTGACCGGGCAGTCACTTCCTCCCAGCTCTATGATGTAATCACAAGGGGGCCCGGTCAGGGCTGGGCACTTTAAGAACGCGACCGGGCCCCCTCACAATCCATAGCCATCAGGTGGCCCTGACAGCATGGGCCACCCGATGGACCCCTCCATGTGCGGCCCTGGTGGTTTGCAGTGTGGGCCGGGGCCGCAAAATGTGGCAGCAGGCCTGGTACCCGATCGCTGGGGTCCGCAGGGCAGCCGGGCCCCCTGGAGTGCCGGGCCCGGTTGCAGCTGCGACCCCTGTGACTGCGGTATGTACGCCGCTGGCTGCTGTACTCTAGCTCATGCGCGAAAGTACAGCATTTAGGTCTATGGTGGGTCCAGCAAGACCTTTGGATCCTCATTAAACAGAGCCATTTCCCTGCAGCTGTCATTGGTGATGATTGGGGGATTGACACTTCTAGATGGTGGTAGCTCTGCTGAGTGTCTAGAAGAGTCAGGCAGAGCAAATATACAGAGACAATGTAGTCCCTTATTTGTCTCAGTATATCTCTTGGGTTGGAATTTGAGTGAAATATCAACACAATCAATATGAGTATTTCATAAAGATTATATCTTTATAAAATACTTATTTTTCAAGGGGGGCGACAGAGCAGCTTTAATGGCTACCATTTATAATAATAGGAAACAAAAATACTTTTGGCATCCACAATGTAGTTGTTAGTAAATGTTCAATTATAGAGCATGGAAGTTGCTGTTAAGTGGGGATAATTGCACCTCCCATTTCTTACTGATGATGGAAAATGATAGTGAGAAGCATGAAAACAATCCCAAAATTTGCTATTTAGTGATGTTTGACAAGGTTACTTTTTTTATAATATGAATTAGCGTAACTTTTATCTTAATAACTTACAAATGAAATGTGTTTTTTATTTGTTATGTTATTTTTAAACAGAAAATGCTTTATTTTTAGGTTTCCTATCACACTAAGAACCAAACATCATTGCCTTTTCTAATATGAGATTTATGTTTCGTTGTAAAATCAAGTTTTCAATGCTCCAAATTATATTTACATTCTTGTGAAAATAAATTGTATGGTTCGTGAGCTTAATTACATTTTATTTTACTATTAATTACCTGGTTCAAGTCCATCATGGCCTATGACAAGTGAATGTAAATCCCCAAGATGAACAGCTTCCAGCATGAAAATGTCAGTCTAGAAAACATAAATCAAACGATATCTCAATATTCTTATTGATTCCAAAACATTGGAATTGAAGGACATTAAATTAAGCAGACCACATTTTTTTGTGAGGTTTGAAGTACCGTATAAAAAGATACATTAAGGTTCATTATCATTCATTGTAAAAGATTTTGAGAAATATAACGTGTTCTAGCATCATTTTCAGGTTTAAAATACAAAGGTAACAGATTTTGCAAAAAATAATTTTGCAACTCTCCATCACACAAATTGTTATATACCGGTATATTTAGGCACAGCCTACACAGTGTATATTTATTTGATATTTATAGTCATTGGCATTGCCTACGTGTCATTAAAATCATTTTCTGAACGTTATTGGCTAGATATCCGCTAGCACTACGGGAAAAATCTGTGGAACCCATTTGGTTATGTTTTTTTTTCCATATTTTACAAAATTAAAGTAAAACCTATGTCTCACTGAAAGAAAGAAAATCTGTTTTTAATTGGGTTGTATTGTTAGGCTCACACATACTGCTAGCTCTGATATCTGGAGTTTTTAACTCCTAAATTCCCACCCAATGTTTAGGTGTTTAAGACACCTGAGTCACATTCCTTGCTTGCCCTACTGCTGTTTTTATAATACCTCTAGCATGTTTTGCAATGTTGTGTTTTTTCCCCTCTTGTTTATACTTTGGCTTGTACGACACTTGGTATATAAGAGGCTTACCTTATGTATATGCTTAGTCTTCTTGGGTTCCTTATTTTTTAATCTCACTAGATTATTTGCTGTTAAACCGAGTTATCCAAATTACCTATTTTTTACCTTTTTTATTGTTTCAAGCTAACATAGAAACATAGAATGTGACGGCAGATAAGAACCATTCGGCCCATCTTGTCTGCCCAATTTTTTAAAACACTTTCAGCTAGACCTATCTGTGAGACGTACCATTGCAGAATAATATAGATATCAATATTAATAGCAACGTAGTTTTTAAATTACACACCTATGCATATTTATCTTTGCGAGAACATGGAAACTTTCTTCCACAAGTGGTGGGGGTGTCCCAAAGTGAAAAAAGGTTTTGACACAAATTAAATTTGAGTAATATCCTTTATAAACCAACTGACCTTTCTCTGTGACGTTGCTGTTACCAAAACCAGTAGAGGCATACACCTCCTTCATTAACACGTTTATTGTGAAATTTACCCTTGTAGTTTAGAGAGCTACAGCCGAGAGCTGGCAAACAAGGTTCTTCCTCTCTGATTAGTGGTACTTAGCAAATTAAAAGACATCTGTCTTATGAACAATATTACTGGTTAGAGTTAGAGTCTCAGTAGCTTCATTCTAGCATGTCTGGTCAGAATGACTGGACTACTATGATTGAAGAGGGGCTACTACTTTATGAGTAAGTGTGGGGGCAATGAGAGTTGTAGGGTTGATTTTTTATTTTAAAGGCGGTCATGTTTTGATGTCTTTATCTGTGGCTCTTTCAGTCCTGTTCCTGTCTGATGCACACTTCAAATAAAGGAAAACAAAATCCTATTCACTTTTTATAACAGTCCCTGGTATGAGTGTATTTAATAATTCTGTGCCATGGTGTAATTCTACACAAAGAGCTGTCTGATATATCACACATGCTGATTGTACATTACGCAGTACCAAGCCATATCAATTGCATTAGGACAATCTCAATTCAGTCATTACATTAACAATAAATAAAAAGAAGAACACATGTTGTTGTTTAAAATGTATTTGCCTTATCTACCAATGTTGTTTATCAACTTACTTGTCCTTTTAAAAATTTGTTGGGTTTGTTTGACATAAGCAAATGCCTCGAACCTGTGTCCCCACGCTCCCCGTGAATTGATATATAGATATTAGCGTCAGTTCCTGCATTCCACAAATCTCCAGTTACCACACGGATTTCATACATTGTTACTGAAACAGGATATATAAAGGAGCGAGTTATAAAACTATCCATTTGCCATATGTTAACTTTTGTGTCTGTATAGCATTTAAAATGATGTTCAGCAAGTTTATCCATACAAACAAATAGGGCAGAACACCAACTTTATGCAGATGAGAATGTTGTAGAATTGTTGTAAAAATATACTATTATATCAAAAGAAAACCATTCCAGATTTATTTTTTTTAAAGAAGTTACCATTAAATAATTTTTGTTAATAAAGTATTTGGAATTTTTTTTTCGAACAGTATTTATTGGAAAGTTTATTAAATTGAGGATTAATTTCTTTTAAAAAATTTACTTTTCTATTTCCGAGCATATTATCTTCTGCGGGTACCTATTGCTGGCAGGATGCTAAAATATCAAAACTTTTGTTATTTTCCTTGCTCTTTAATCAGATGAAATGAGTAGACTAAAACTACAATCACAAAATGCATTTAAAGAAAACAAAAATACATATCTATATTATTCATAAGCAAAAATGTTATCCTTCTATACATGATTTAAAGTACAATGGCTCTAATCAAACTTGTACATAAATAACTCAATTCAAAACAGGGGAACAACTATACAGGTCTTATTTTGATCATTTGTAAACTCACACCATGTGACCCTATAGATCCACACTCTGTGACCAATTAAGAGTAGATTGTAAGGGGGGAGGGGGATATGTGTGAGTGACAGAGTGCAACCTCCACTCCTGTTTAGCATTTTACCGACTAGGCCCATGGCTAGTTTTCAGTAATGCCTTGACAAATTATATCTCCTAGGGCAGTACATAATGATTATTATATCCCTCCGTAGTAGGTAGAAAGATAAAATGACGTATTCTCCAATGCAGTTTTACATGGCAAGGATGTCTTATTTAATCTATCAAGGACTACTACCAAGTTTAGCCCCTGTGTTGGTTGTCTGATAATCCTATCTGTGTTTGGATGCCCAAAACTATCAGCCCATGTTACAATGTTGAACTTAGTGCTTTGAAATCCAAGCACTGATACTTACTGAAGGCAATGAATACTGAAGCAGCAAGGAACCAGATTTGTACTATTAAAAGCACATATCTCCTCCTTCCTCAAGGTAAGCACCATAAAAGCTTCCAATCTTAAAGCTCTCAGGGCTGTTATTTAATGGGGGAAGAGAAGAGATTATCCTACAGTTGGCTGCAACAATCTGCCCATTCAAAATATACCTTTAGAACAGACATTATTAATCTGCTTAGTAAACTATATATACAGAATACAGACAGACAGACAAATACATACATGAACTGACCGACAAACAGACAAGTCAGAATGACTGAGTTGGAAAAACCTCACATTTTCTTTTCATCAAAATTTCATATGATAAACCACCAAAAACTCTCTTTTTTAGTGAATGGACTCCATACTGTCATGGAAATGAAAATAAATTAAATGCAATGTAATTTTGTTTATTTTAACATGAAACACTTCACTACAGAGCAAAACTACATGAGATGGCATTTTTATATGGAAAATCCCCAACAAAACAGCATTGTATGTTAAAATGTAACTTGGCTATAAAAAGTAGACAGGATGCCTTCTTATTTTAAACTTAGTCTAATCACATCAGCATCCATAGAAAAGATGCAGTGGAGAGAGTTATTTTTATTTAGGGATGAATCCGACTGTGTATCACTTAGAAACATCTCAAAAGGAAAGCATAAAAAGCTGGAATATTGTTAACATAGTTGTGTTTTCTGGGTAACTGTACAGTCTGCTGCTTTTAAGATAAACCATGTTTCTTCTTGAGTCCATAAAAGTGAATGGTAGTTACTATAATCACATTGCATCAGTCATGTTCCATGTAATATGTTTTCAAAACACCTTTGTAAAATAAATTTCAAGTTACTTTGCTGATGCTACAAATATTTTCAATGCATAAAGTTCTAAGGAAAGCATGGAATGAATACTATCAGTCAGCAAATAAGAAAATGGGCTCATGGATTGTGAGAATCCTCTCTTATTATAATTCAGAGACACTCATTCACACACCTGGAAGTTTTGTGTGACCTTGTCGGGACACTGGAAGCTCTCTGCAGATCTCTTTGTCATCTTGATCCTGGGCGAGCCAGCGGTTGACATCAATGGAGAATTGCTCATTGGAAAAAATATTCAACAGATGTACCTATTGCAATAAAAGGTTGTTAAGAATGTCACATGCTTGTAATAGCAACTAATAGTGAAGATGGTCATTTCACTCTTAAATGTAATCTGCGGTTTTAATTTCCTTTCTGAGATTGTGTGGTTATCTCATCAGTAGAGTAATTTTTATTGGCCGTAGACCACCTACTTGCTGATTTTGTTTCTCTGTTCTACAAGTCTGCTACTCAGTAACGTACAAATTAGATAATCAAATGTTATAAACAATTTTTCCAGCTACACTGACATAATTTAGTAGCCACATGGCATTACAACATTATGAGACTATTCGCTATTGTGACCTTGATTTTTTGTTGCAAGGGGGATAATCACACTGTTAGGATGTCATACAAACTCAGACACTTATTTGTAACACAAACCCCCCTGGGTGGATTTATATATAATAAGTTTTTCAAATTAGTTGAAAAGTTAAATCCGAACTGATTATGTTATACCATTAGCAGGGCTGGATTAGGATCTTATTGGGCTTAGTGCTGATAAGTACAATGGGCCCAATTATAGAATCTTATAGACATAAAGCACTAAACCAGTCATACCTCCCAAGTGTCTTGTATCTGGTGGAAGTGATGCCTAATACCTTTATAAGAATACACATACCCTGTGCTAATCTCTCACTTTCATTCCTCAAATCTATCAGTCCATCACTCCAATCCTCTCTCCCACTAATCACTAGCTCTGAATCCTTTCTCCTCAGTACTCACTTATTCAGTCCTCTCTTTTCCATCATATTAGCAGGCAGAAGCCTCTGGTATGCCACCTGGGACAGGTGTGTGGGGACATGCCACACTATTAAAGAGACAGAAGCAGCAAGAGCAATTGCACATTGTGCAGATTTAGCTTTACTATTTTCTAGTCAGCCAGGCCACACAAATTTCGTTCCCCTGCATCCCTGCATTTGAAGTTTTGGTTTTGGTGCCTGTATGGGCAGTGTTTAGGTTTGAAATGCTGCACATATAGAGATTAACCCCTTTGCTGCCAGAGGTGTGACCAGGGCCGGACTGGGAATTAAAAGCAGCCCTGGAAAAAAATATTTACCAGCCCCATAATGCGTCGCGCCAGCATAGTGTGCAGATACAGAGTTAGAAAAGAGAACTTAAAATTAAAAATTATTACTCCAACGTAAAAAGCGCACTCATAGGCTTCAAAATAAACAAAAGTGCAGATTTATTTTAAGCAGACGTGCCTTTGCATGTAATCAATGTTTCAGTCCAACTACCTTGACATATTAAGGAAAGCTTGTTAATGGGACTGAAATGGTGAATGTATGTAGGGCACAACTGTAAAAAATTTTTATTTTGAAGTCTTGTGGGTGTGCACTTTAATTATGTTATTGTGCTGGAGTATGCACCTAGCAACAAGACTGGGCCAATATCTGCTCATCACATATGGTACATATTAATGAATGCATATATAAATGTACATTAATGTGTAAATATTATATATATATATCTCTAATATACACATTAATATACATGTCATATACCAGTGACTGATCCAGAGCCTGAGCCCGGGAGGGGCACGTGTAGATTATTTAAAGAAATATTTAATGCACAATAATCACTACTCCTCTGTGTAGTGGTTATGGTGACAGGAGTGTCTGCACCCCCTCCCAGAGTAAGTAGTCAAACCGTTTAAGAACAGTTTGACAACTTACCTGGAGTCTGCTGGGATATGGGGCTGTAGTAGGGTATAGGAGCAGTGGTGCAATGTGTGAGGGGTGCAATGTGTGTGAAAGGTTCAGTGTGTGAATGTGTATGGTGTGTGTGTGGGCAGTGTGTATGGGGCTAGAGTTCACCCTCGTGAGAGCCGGAGCGTTGCCCCGGGTCCTCTCTTTCTCCCCCTCACTGCTCCTCTGTGTCAATGTCTCCCCTCTCCTTCCCAGTCTCTCTCTTCCCCCTCTGCCTCTTTCTTCCCCTCCCCTTATGTGTCTCTCTCATTTCTCCCTCTCTCTCTTCCCCCTCTGCCTCTCTCTTCCCCGGGTTCCTGGCTGGAGCCGCCGGGCCAGCTCCTGTCACTGGCTGCTGATGGAGGAGGAGCCTGTCTCTGTACCATGCTCCCTCGCGGTTCCTGTGCTGGGAATTGTGGGAACCGTGAGGGAGCATAGTACAGAGACAGGCTCTTCCTCCATCAGCCATCAGCAGCCACAGCAGCCAGTGACAGGAGCAGGGCCACCGGACTGGGGAAGCTGCCACCCAGCCAGGAACCCGGCCGGCTCCCTCTGAGTGCCACCGGACCGGCCACCCGGTGGCACCTATGTGGCAGCCCCCCCTCCCCTCGCCAATACATTACAGCCCCCCTCCCCCAATACATTACAGCCCCCCACCTCTCCCCAATACATTACTGCCCCTCTCCCCATCCCAATACATAACTGATGCCCCCTCCCCTCCCCAATACATTACTGCCCCCCTCCCCTCCCCTAATACATAACTGATGCCCCCACCCCTCCCCCAATACATTACTGCCCCCCTCCCCT
>OW240917.1:2029439-2050498 GCA_933207985.1 Pelobates cultripes
AACCTTCAATCAATACCGTGCCAGCTCTATAACCTCCCATCAGTACAGTGCCAGCTCTCTAACCTTCCATCAATACCGTGCCAGCTCTATAACCTCTCATCAGTACCGTGCCAGCTCTCTAACCTCCCATCAGTACCGTGCCAGCTCTCTAACCTCCCATCAATACAATGCCAGCTCTCTAACCTCCCATCAGTACAGTGCCAGCTCTCTAATCTCCTATTGATGGGAGGATCTTTCTATCCTCCCATCAATACCATGCCAGCTCTCTAACCTCCCATCAATACCATGCCAGCTCTCTAACCTCCCATCAGTACAGTGCCAGCTCTCTAACCTTCCATCAATACCGTGCCATCTCTCTAACCTCCCATCAGTACTGTGCCAGTTCTCTAACCTCCCATCAGTATCGTGCCAGCTTTCTAACCTTCAATTAATACCGTGCCAGCTTTCTAACCTCCCATCAGTACTGTGCCAGCTCTCTAACCTTCCATCAGTACCTTGCCAGCTCTCTAACCTTCCATCAATACCGTACCAGGTCTCCAACCTCCCATCGGTACTGTGCCAGCTCTCTGAACTCCCATCAGTACCGTACCAGCTGTCTAACCTCCCATCAGTACTCTGCCAGCTCTCTATCCTCCCGTCAGTACAGTGCCAGCTCTCTAACCTCCCATCAGTACCGTACCATCTTTTTATCCTCCTATCAGTACAGTGTCAGCTCTCTATCCTCCATTCAATACCATGTCAGCTTTCTAACCTCCCATCAGTACAGTGGCAGCTCTCTAACCTTCCATTAATACCATGACAGCTTTCTAACCTCCCATCAGCACCGTGCCAGCTCTCTAATCTTCCATCAACGCCGTGCCAGCTTTCTAACCTCCCATCAATACCATGCCAGCTCTCTAACCTACTATCAATACTGTGCCAGCTTTTTAAACCTCCCATCAGTACAGTGCAAGCTTTCTATCCTTGTAGCGGATGGCACTGTGGCTGTCCTTAAACTATGAGAATCCTGGCATTGTGTGTTGTCTCTGATTTGTATTCCCTGTAAATGGCATTCGTATGTTTGTTCGGTAGTTTCCATCTGTATTTCATACGAATGGAAACTACCGAACTAATAGACCTCCCCAGAGTCAAGTGTGTTCCCAATTAGGCTATCGAACACGTGTTAACCGCAGACTAATAGGTGGTTTATTGATGTATCTGGGCCATCTTACGCACGAAGACTCAGCGGTGTTTGGTCGTAGAGTGTCTGGAACTCAAATCGGACACTCGATTACCCAAACACCGCTGACACCTCCAGAGCTCCATAACTCCTGAACAGGAAGATGAATCAGCCCCCTGTTCGGTGAGTTTGGAGTACCAAACAAGGGCATTCAGGCGAATGACAGTTTAATCATGGATGGCATGTATTTTTATGTATTTTACCCTCCACCTAACTCCCGAACCTCTGATCTGGGTGAATTTTGGATATGTTGGTCACCCAGATCAGGGCTAACAGGGGGTACCCTAAGTATGGGTGTACCTGCTAATCTTGGGGTATATCCAGAACTTGGGGAAAACTGTGTCTTGTATAATGGTGTCATACTAAGGGGAGGAGATGGGTGGGAGGTAACTACTATGCCATTGGGTACTGTCCTAATGAATGTGAATCCCTCCCTTGCATGGGAGAAATGCTTAAAAGGAGGTTGTGTGAAATAAAAGTCAGTTCTGCTCCTGATGCTGTGTGTCGTCCAGTCATTGGGATCTGTATGGGGATATTCTTGGATTGCCTTGCTTATTGGAATTATTGCTTCATGGGATTTTTCATCACTTGTTCCTGAGCCTCACTGGGATCTTGGTGGAGTTAACATGTGAAATACCAGGCCTCCGCTACATTGGTTGGCAGCGCTGGGATCCAGACTCACAGAAGAACAAGTACCAATGGAGTACACTAAAACGCTCCACGCTAAAAGACCTCCTGGAAGCAAGGGGTATTCAAGCCAGCAATAAAAAGAAAGCGGTACTTATTACCGAACTCATGGCAGAGTACCGAATGGATGGCGGTTCGGTTCCCGAACAAGGGGATTCGGCGGAAAGACAGGAACAAATGGAGTTCCAGAGACAGCTACAATTTAGGCTGTCTTTTTATGGAGACAACCCACCAGCAGAAATTATTTCCAAGACCATGACGGAGGTCCAGGAATTTATACTGAGGCAACGGATAACGACAGCCCCAGAACGCAGCACTGCAGTAAACATGGCACAAGAGGGTAAGCCTAAAATACCATACCAGGTGCAAGCTAGCAAGGCACGGTCCATGGAGGATGTAGCGGATGGCACTGGGCTGTCCTGGGAATTGCATAGGTTTGAGCTGCATTTGTGTAAATGGCAGTGTATAGGTGTAGAAATGTATTGTATTCGTCTGATTGTTCGGTAGAATCATTCTAACAAGTAAGGGAATGAAACTACCAAATAGTCAGACCTCCCCGGTGTGAAGTGTGCCTTCAATTACCCGTTGCAACATTGTTGTGAACGGGTAATTGACAAGCTGGGCAGTAAGTCCTTTGTTCTCGGGGGTGGCTGCCATTCGGGAAACGAACACATGGCGGCGGCCATTTTAAAACTCCCGAACAGCGGTGTTTTGCCGTCTAGTGTCTGGAACCCAAATCGGACACTCGACTAGGCGAACACCGCTGAGACCTCAACAAGCCTGGTCCGTTCCGTTCCAAACTACCGAACGGCCCCTCGTTCGGTAGACAGAAACAACTGAACGAGGGGATTCAGGCGAAACCTCCCTGGTCTCTATAACTGGAGACGTTTGTGCAATTTATTCCCTTTTGCCAGGACTGACTGCAGGGCCCCATCGCATGGAACCCAATTCGGCTATTCTCTCCAGCGCGGTCGGTCTTTTTATTCCCTCCATAAATTTCCCGAACCCCTGGTCTGATCTGGGTGATTTTTGGATATGTTGTTCGGGGAATTGGTGTCCTGGATAAGGGGATTATGATGCAGACTGAGGGGAGGAGATGTGTGGGAGGTTACCAGAACAGGATTGGCTACTGTACTAATGAATGGAAATTCCTCCCTTGCATGGGAGCATGCTTTATACGGCCACTGTGTGAATAAATCTTTAGTTCTGCTCCTGAAACTGTGTGTCGTCCAGTTATTGGGAGTGCTGTATTGTCTTGTCTGCTGGATACTTTGCCTATGGATTTATAATGACTTGTTCCTGAGCCTCACTGGGATCTACAAGTGGAGGTAGGCTATGAAATACTAGCTCTCCGCTACAGACGACGTGATACAAATGCTGCTGATGGAACAATTTTATGATGGGGTATCGACCGATGTCCAGGAATGGGTAAGGGACCGTAACCCTGCATTCCTCACAGAAGCTGCAAGGAAAGCAGACGAATATCTGGATGCACACAGGCAGCAAAAACCAGTAGTCCCAAAGGTCACATTAAAAACCACCATCCATCACCTGCTGCACAACCACAATTTCGCCAGCCGAGCTCTGGACCCCTCTGGGTCACCACTGCCAGAAATGGGGGCATTATAAACGGGAATGCCCACAACTGCGGGATCGATCCACCTGGATCCGACCAGGTCCTCCACCACCACTGAGAGCAGCCGCAGCCCACTACTACCAAGACATAATCCCAACACCGTATGGTTCAGCAGTGCCCATTACCACCGTGGAACAGTGGGAAGTACTGCACGAGGCGGATCCTGTACAGGCAAATGCTGATTACCGACAACATCACAGACAGACAGTATACCTAGAGGGCAAAGCTGTACAAGGGCTCCGCGACTCAGGAGCCACGATCACTTTGGTCAAAAGCCACCTGGTAGCGGATAAAGCTAAGACCAGCAAGACCGTAGCCGTCAGGGTAACCGGGGGAGCCGTATACCGGCTACCTACAGCAAGGGTTCACCTACATTGGGGAGTGGGGTCAGGAGAGGTGGAGGTGGGGTTAATGCCTCAGTACCAGGGAATGATCTGGGGAGGCTCACGTCTGCTTTTGAGCCTCAGACCCCAATCACAGGAGAAGCCCATCCTGTGGTCACCAGACAACAGGCCCGCACCCAGGTTCCACCCACACTGCCGGAGGAAGCCCACTCTGGATGTGATCCTTCCCCTTCACTAGATTGTGTCCCCTGGGCCCCTCCTAACGAATTTGCAGCCGAGGTGATAACTGACCCCACGTTACAGGTATATAGGGACAAGGTCACAGCAGACCCACCCGGTTGGGAAGGCAAGAGGTTTATCTGGGATAAGCAGCTGTTATACAGGGAGTCTGACAAGCAGATAGCCGGGTCAGACCTGATAGTTATGAGGCAGCTAGTGGTACCTCTGCGGTACTGAGCGGAGTTACTCCGGATAGCACATGATATTCCGCTATCCAGACATTTAGGGGTCAGTCAGACCAGGCACAGACTGACCCAAAGTTTCTTTTGGCCAGGGATCAGCCAGGAAATGCGTGGATATTGCAACACTTGCGATACGTGCCAGAGGGTAGGGAAAAGGGGGGACCGGCGCAAGGCCAAGCTAAACCCCCTCCCCATAATTGAGGAGCAGTTTAGCAGGGTAGTGGTAGATTTAATAGGACCCCTTCAGAAAGCGAGCCCATCAGGAAAGAAATATATCCTGACTGTGGTGGACTATGCCACTAGATATCCAGAGGCGGTGGCTCTGACTAATATTCACGCTGAAATGGTGGTTGAGGCCCTTATGCAGATCTTCTCCCGGATGGGATTACCCAAGGAGATCACCTCGGATCAGGGTACTCAATTAACCGCCGAAGTCACTCAGCACCTCTGGAAGTTCTGTGACATTAAGCCGATCATTAGTGCCCCTTACCACCCCCAGACTAATGGGCTCTGCGAACGATTCAACGGAACATTGAAACAAATGCTCCGAACCTTCGCAGAGACCCACAAGAACTGGGAACGATTCCTGCCCCACCACCTCTTTGCTTACCAAGAGGTGCCGCAGGAGTCCTCCGGGTTTTCCCCGTTTAAATTTGTATTTGGGAGAAGGGTACGGGGGCCACTAGATTTGATTAGAGAGCATTGGGAGGGAGAGCGGAGCACCGACGGCACCCCCATCATACCCTATGTGTTGGCATTCCGAGACCGCCTAGAAGCATTAACTAGGATGGTAAGGGAAAACTTACAGGCGGCTCAGACCCGCCAGCGCACATAGTATGATCGGGGCGCCAGGGACCGTAGCTTTCAGGACGGACAGAAAGTGTTAATTTTAAAACCTGTCCGTCATAAGTTACAGGCCGCCTGGCAGGGCCCCTTATAGGGTGGTGGAACAGAGGTGTGACACCACTTAAATAATCGACTCTTGCGTTGGAACTGGAGGGCGCCATATGCTCCATGTGAACATGATGAAACCCTACCAGGAGCGCTCCGAGGAGGTGACCGCAATATGTGCACTCAACTCGGATGAGTTCGACAGCTTGCCTCTCCCAGACCTGCTGGGAGATGGTCAGTTGTCTGGAGATTTAGGGGAGGTTGCACTGGGAGAGGTACAACAACTGTTAAGAGAAAAGCAAGATACCGTCTCTAATGTACCTGGATACACTCCTCTGGCCACTTACTGGGTAGAGACCCCAGGACAACTTCCCATGCACCAGACCCCGTACCGCATCCCAGAAGCAGTGCGGGAAAATATGCGCAAGGAGATCAAAGAGATGCTCCAGCTGGGGGTGATTGAACCCTCAGACAGTCCCTGGGCCTCTCCGGTAGTTCTAGTACCAAAGCGGGATGGTACGACCCGCTTTTGTGTAGATTACCGGAGGCTGAACGAGAAGACCGTGTCTGACGTCTATCCCATGCCCAGGATAGACGAACTGCTGGACAGGATGGCTAGGGGCCACTACCTCACCACTATTGACCTGTGTAAGGGGTATTGGCAAATCCCCTTGGCCCAGGACGCCATCCCTAAGCCGGCGTTTGTCACCCCATTCGGCTTGTACCAATTTAAGGTCATGCCGTTTGGGATGAAAAACGCTCCGGCTACGTTTCAGCGGATGGTGGACCGCCTCCACAACACAGTAAAGGAGGAGACTATATTTAAAAGAAGAAAAACTACCAAGAAGAACTACTACTAAGAGGACCAAGGTTTAAAAATAATATCAGGAAGTATTACTTTACTGAGAGGGTAGTGGATGCATGGAATAGCCTTCCAGCTGAAGTGGTAGAGGTTAACACAGTAAAGGAGTTTAAGCATGCGTGGGATAGGCATAAGGCTATCCTAACTATAAGATAAGGCTAGGGACTAATGAAAGTATTTAGAAAATTAAGCAGACTAGATGGGCCGAATGGTTCTTATCTGCCATCACATTCTATGTTTCTATGTTCTCCTAGATGGGTTCCAAGACTATACCTGTGCATACTTAGATGATATTGCCATATTTAGCAATACCTGGCAGGAGCACTTAGCCCATATAGGTGCGGTCCTAGGCAGGATTAGAGAGGCTGGTTTAACGATGAAACCAGCCAAATGCAGTATAGGGATGGCCGAGGTACAATACCTGGGCCATCGAGTAGGATGTGGGAAACAGAAGCCAGAACCAGCCAAAGTAGAGGCCGTAGCCCAATGGCCTACCCCTAGGACGAAGACTCAGGTGCTGGCCTTCTTAGGAACGGCAGTGTAACGGTACCCTCAGCATCAAATAGTAAAAACGTTGTTTAGTTAATCCTCCCCTCTCACCATAAGGCAAGCTGCATTCGTACCAACTCCAATCATGCGAACTGCAAGCAGGGGAATAGTCCAATCTCCCGAACGGGACCCGTACGGGTACTTCACTTCCCAATCAGTAAACTCACGAATCGCCGCTGTTACGGTACCTCCCGTAATGAAATGTACAAACCGCCATTTAGCGAGTATTCCCCGTTCGCAATAATGTGGTCTGGTAGCGGGTGTAATAAAAACCATGCGAACCGCCAGCCAGGGAACACTCCAAACTCCCGAACGGTACCTGTACGGCTGATTCCCTTCTCGAGCTTCAAATCCACGAATGGCAAATAGTAACCGAACGTCAATATCTCCCCAGCGGCAAATAATCCAAATAAGCAGTCTCTAGTCGCTGGTAACCAAATCCCCCCCAATAACGAGTCCAAGCTCCGCTTTGAGGGTAAAACACGAACTGATTTACTGTGGGCTACCTGCCCGGTATTTATGCAGGTCTCCCACCTGGTGGACACTCCCCTAGGGGACCAAATGGGAGACTGAAATTACAGAAAGACATGGGGACATTTTGGACACACATCCCCACAATATTCCCAGCATGCAGTACAGTTCCCTCCCCTCTGCTCGGGGGATAATTGGGAAGTAATTAAATTATCTCCCCGAGCAGAGGCAATCACCATTTTAGATACAAGTCACAAAAACACATGAAAATCTATAACTTCATAACTGCCGAACATATTGCATTCGTATTACATATCCCCAGAGGCTTTCTGGGTTAAGTCCTTTCGTGTGTTTCTGGATCTGAGTGCATATTATTGGCGAATAGCGCTCAGATCCCATTCGCACAGTTCAATCGCCATGGAGTCAAAGTCTCTTTCAGTTCTTCGGTATGCGATTGACTCCATGGGGCAGCTATCTGGGTTACGTCCATTCGTGTGGTTGAATCTCCCGAACGGCTGGCATTCGTATACTTTTGTCGATTGAGAAGGGGAGGTCGACGGCTTCAGCGGTGTTTGGCTGAAAAAGTGTCCGTTTTCAGATCCATGAAATAATCGTCGAACACCGCAGGTCGTTCGCATGGATAAAATGGCCGCCGCCTCGTGGTCGACATACGAACGACGACAACCCGGCATTCGGTTTTAATTGAGAAGTGTCTGTGGTTAACAGCAACGTTCTAAATGGGATCAATAGGTTAACCAGCAGCACACTTCTCTTCTGGGTGGTCGTCCGTTCGGTAGTTTAGTTCGACAAAAACCGACATTCCCTTGAATAAAGCATACGAATGGGGAAATTCATGCAACCGGCAAAACAGGCGAACAAAGCATTTGTAATCCAGACAGATGGGTCTGTCACAGCCGCCAACAGCCGAAACCATATATCTCCCAAGAGGCTAATACTTCCATCCGGTAGTCGCTATTCGTGTAGTAAATTCCCCTCCAATAACGAGACCAAGCTCCGCATTGAGGGTAAAACATGAACTGGGTTTACTGTGGGCTACCCGCCCGTATTTATGCAGGTCTCCAACTTGGTGGACACTCCCCTAGGGGACCAAATGGGAGACTGTAACGGCAGATGGACATACAGGATTTCAGGACACACAGGCACATAATATTCCCAGCATGCATCATGGTTTCCTCCCCTCTGCCCTGGAGATAATTGAGAATTAATTCAATTAAAAAAGAAATCCCCCCAATAACGAGACAGAAGCTCCGCATTGGGGGTCAAACAGGATCTGGCTTTACTGTGGGCTACCTGCCCCTATTTATGCAGGTCTCCCACTTGGTGGACACTCCCCTAGGGGACCAAATGGGAGACTGGAATTACAGATGGACATAAAGACATTCCAGACATACAGTCACAGCTTTTACCCACAATGCACTATGATTTCCTCCCTTCTGCACTGGAGATAATTGAGAAGTAATGCAATTATCTCCAGGACAAAGACAATCGCCATCTTAAATATAAAACCAGAAAAGACATAAAAATATATAACTTTACAATAACCGAACATTTCCCATTCGCATCACATATCCCCAGATAGCCTGGATCTGAGTGCATATTATTAGCGAATAGCGCTCAGATCCCACACACATAGTTCAATCGCCATGGAGTCAAAGTTCTTACAGTCTTTCGGTATACGATTGACTCCATGGGAAGGCTTTCTGGGTTAAGTCCTTTCGTGTGTTTCAAAACTCCCGAACGGCCGGTGTTCGTATGCTTTCGTGGAGGCACCCAGGCGTTCCGTTGTTTCAGCGGTGTTCGGCAGAAAAAGTGTCCGTTTTTAGTTCCATGAAAATAGAGCCGAACACCGCTGGGCTTTCGCGTATTTTAAAATGGCCGCTGCCTCGTGGTCAACATACGAACGACGACCACCCTGAATTCGGTTTAATTGAGAAGTGTCTGAGGTTAACCACAACGTTCTAATTGGGATCAATAGGTTAACCACTTCTCTCCCGGGTGGCCATCCGTTCGGTAGTTTTGTTCGGGAAAAAAGGGTCATTCGTATGTCTGGGCTATAGAAAACAGCCATTTACACAAACGGGGCAGAAACAGATGAATCCACCGCAATAACCAGACAGATGGTTCTGTCACACATATTATTGGCGAATAGCGCTCAGATCCCATACGCACAGTATGCGGTCGGTCAAATTTCACCCTCCACCTAACTCCCGAACCCCTGGTCTGATCTGAGTGAATTTTGGATATGTTGGTCACCCAGATCAGGGCTAACAGGGGGTACCCTAAGTATGGGTGTACCTGCTAATCTTGGGGTACATCCAGAACTTGGGGAAAACTGTGTCTTGTATAATGGGATTCGGTGTCATACTAAGGGGAGGAGATGGGTGGGAGGTAACTACTATGCCATTGGGTACTGTCCTAATGAATTTGAATCCCTCCCTTGCATGGGAGAAATGCTTAAAAGGAGGTTGTGTGTAATAAAAGTCAGTTCTGCTCCTGATGCTGTGTGTCGTCCAGTCATTGGGATCTGTATGGGGATATTCTTGGATTGCCTTGCTTATTGGAATTATTGCTTCATGGGATTTTTCATCACTTGTTCCTGAGCCTCACTAGGATCTTGGTGGAGTTAACCTGTGAAATACCAGGCCTCCGCTACAATCCTCCCATCAGTACCGTACCATCTTTCTATCCTCCCATCAATACCATGCCAGCTCTCTAACCTCCCATCAGTACAGTGCCAGCTCTCTAACCTTCCATCAATACCGTGCCAGCTCTCTCACCTCCCATCAGTACTGTTCCAGTTCTCTAACCTCCCATCAGTATCGTGCCAGCTCTCTAACCTTCAATCAATACCGTGCCAGCTCTATAACTTCCCATCAGTACCGTGCCAGCTCTCTAACCTTCCATCAATACCGTGCCAGCTCTATAACCTCCCATCAGTATCGCGCCAGCTCTCTAACCTTCCATCAATACCGTTCCAGCTCTATAACCTCCCATCAGTACTGTGCCAGCTCTCTAACCTCCCATCAATACCGTGCCAGCTTTCTAACCTCCCATCAGTACTGTGCCAACTTTCTAAAAGCCTATCAGTACTGTGCCAGCTTTCTATCCTGCCATCAGTACTGTGCCAGCTTTCTATCCCCCGTCAGTACTGTGCCAGCTTTCTATCCACACATCAGTACCGAGCCAGCTCTCTACACTCCCGTCAGTACCGTGCCAGCTTTCCAACCTCCCATTAGTACCATGCCAGCTCTCTAACCTCCCATCAGTACCGTGCCAGCTTTCTAAAATCCTATCAGTACCGTGCCAGCTATCTAACTGTCAGGATTATAGTTGATCCAGCACGCAGAAATAGTATCACACCTAGAACTAAGGATAACGTCTAACCGGACCTTAGAATGGCCGGACTTAACGTACCCAAGAATAGTCAACGGACCGTTTTGCCCACAAGAGGTAAAAAAACATTTAGGCGATATTCCCCTTTCTCAGCTGCACAGACAGCCACTGCAAGCACCAATCTCCCGAACTGCAAACCCATGAATTCACCAACTCCCCAACTGCAACCAAGGGAATACTTGAAACTCCGGAACTGGAGACCCACGAATAGCTGCTAGCAGACGAAGAGGAAAAGCCCCCAAGCGGCTTACACTCCTGGCAATCAGTCTCTAACAGCATACAGTAAATCCCCCCAAAGACGAGACGACACTTCGTTTTGAGGGTCAAGCAGGATCTGGTTTACTGGGGCTAACTGCCCGCCTTTTATGCAGGTCTCCCACCTGGTGGACACTCCCCTCGGGGACCAGATGGGAGACTGGGACACAAAGGGTACAAGAACCAATCACAGACTTACACATTTCAACTATCCCACAATGCATCACAATCTCTCCTTTCTGTCCTGGAGATAATTGGGAAGTAATCCAATTATCTCCAAGGACAGAGGCAAAAACTCCATTAACCACATGGTAGTAAAAAGACAGTAAAAGACATAAAATTACATACAGTTACATTTACTACATAAAACATAGACATTCTACATATCCCCAGATAGCTTATATCTGAGCGCACATTACTACCGAATGGCGCTCAGATCACATACATACATTTCAATCGCCATGGAGCCAAAGTCTTTCACATAGTCTTTCGTTACACGAACAGGCTCCATGACTTAGCTATCTGGGGTGATGCTGTTCACCCGGTTAAAGTACCAAATGAACAGTCATTCGGTTCCTCTACCGAATGAGAAGGTAAGGAGGCTGGCGGCTCACCGGTGTTCGCGCCAATAAGTGTCCATTTTCAGTTCCATAGTTTGGGCGCTGGCCGTTTGGGAGGTAAAATGGCCTCTGCCACGTGTTCGGCAACCGAACAAATGCCACCCAGCGTTCATCAATTAAGCTGCGGTTAACCGCAGCTTCTGGGCGGTCAATTGACGGCACTCTTCAGTTCCCAGGTGGTCCATCGTTCGGTAGTTTGTTCGGTAGATGGAATCTACCGAACACCCTGGCAGAAAGGCACGAATAAACCTTTCAGCAGGGAAAATAACAGGTCTGAACTGCAGGGCCATAGTCTAAAGGGAGCAGGCGAACAACCAGGCTTCTCCAGTGCATAGTGGCGAGGTTGGTTCCGCCACACATGCCAAGGTTAGGGATACAGAATGAGAAAGCCAAAAGTCAAGGATACCAGAATACAGGGAAGTCAAAACAAAGCCAAAGTTAAAAACCAGAACACACGCTCGGATAACAAGCAAAAGGAAACCACGACAGGGCACTGATAGAAAGGTAATTTGGGTTTAAATACCCCTCCTTTGGCTGTAATTGACTTCCTCTGACCCCAAAACGTGTGGGCGCGTCTATGACGTGACCTTGCATGCATGTTGGTGCCATCTTTGGTGTGGGCGAAGGTAAGTTTATTACAAAAAAACGAACACTGGGGACCGGACCGGTGGGAAGTTGGGCTGTGATCTGCTGCGAACAAGGTAAGTAAAATTTGTTTCTGTCGATAGATTTACCAGGAGCTGTGACAGTACCCCCCACTTGAAGACCACCCACCGGGTGGGCAGGACCAGGCTTGAGGGGAAACCTGTATAGAAAAACCAGAAACATTTGGGATATGGCTGTAAAATCTAAAAATAAGGAACAAAGAAAATATATAGTGTGATACAGAACTTCATCAGGGATTATATATGGAACGTATGAGATTGTGGAACGCGGAAGTACTATGCCACTCGGACTTCCGGTTCCGGCAGACCACAGATGCAAGTGATTGCGATCATGTTGAAATGAAAATAGAAGATTTAATTCCAAAAGCTGAACAGGACCAGCTACTACACCAATAACAATGAGGAATAATGGAAACACCCACGGATCCACCAATGAACACAGGGAGTAGTCCTACATAAGGGGACGAGTAGGTGGGTGTAATGGACCGTTTTGACCAAAAGGGGTTAAAAACCGTTTAGGCGATATTCCCCTTTTTCAGCTGCACAGACAGCTACTCCAAGCACCAATCTCCCGAACTGCATACACACTAATAGCTGCTAGCAGACGAACAGGAAAAGATCCCAAGCGGCTTACACTTCTGGCAATCAGTCTCTAACAGCATACAGTAAATCCTCCCCCAATAATGAGACGACACTTCACTTTGAGGGTTAAGCAGGAACTGATTTACTGGGGCTAACTGCCCGGCTTTTATGCAGGTCTCCCACCTGGTGGACACTCCCCTAGGGGACCAAATGGGAGACTGGGACACAAAGGGTAAAAGGACCAATCACAGACTTACACATTTCAACCATCCCACAATGCATCACAATCCCTCCTCTCTGCTCTGGAGATAATTGAGAAGTAATTCAATTATCTCCAAAGACAGAGGCAAAACTCCATTAACCACATGGCAGAAAACAAACAGTAAAATACATAAAATTACCTACAGTTACATTCAGTACATAAAACATATACGTTCTACATATCCCCAGATAGCTCAGGTCTGAGCGCACATTATTAAGCGAATGGCGCTCAGACCACACGAATACAGTTTAATCGCCATGGAGCCAAAGTCTTTACACAGTCAGTTTCATGCGAATTGGCTCCATGGGATTCCTATCTGGGGCACAACACTCAAACAAAACTACCGAACACCGGGCCGTTCGTGTACTTTCACCGAACAAGAAGGGAGGTCGGTGGCTTCAGCAGCGTTCGCGCAAAACTGTGTCCGATTTTAGTTCCATGAATTAAGCGTCGAACACCGCTGTGCATTCGCATGTTTAAAATGTCCGCGACCTCGTGTTCGTGATACGAATGGCGGCCACCCAGCATTCGTCAATTAATCTGCGGTTAACCGCAGCTTCAGGGAGGTTAATTGCTGGCACACTCCAGCTCCGAGGTGGTCTATTCATTCGTGCGGTTGTTCGGTAGATTGAATCTACCGAACACCCGGCAGAAAAGCACGAATAAGTCTTTTCTGCAGGGAAAAAATATGTCTTTTAACATGGGGCCATAGTCCAAAGGCAGCAGGCGAGCAACCAGGCTTCTCCAGTGTACAGTGGCGAGGTTGGTTTCGCCACAGTGGGGGCTGCTTTTATATTGTTATTGCTATTTGCATTTTAATTTGTATGGACCCTGAGGAAGTTCCAGTACTGGGAACGAAATGCGTAGGACCTTTGCTGTTTATATTTTACTATTTATAGGTGATTGTTCACCTTCCAATAAAGCTGCTGACATTTTTACTACCTACTGAAGTCCTGTTTTACATCCACCCTACCGTTTCAACAGGAGGGAAACAACAACATCGGGGGAGGCACCCTTGAGTGCAATTACCATTTTTATCTGGTGAGTGCATTTCATTGAGCGCATAATTGCTCACAAAACTGTATTACACTATATATTTTCTTTGTTCCTTATTTTTAGATTTTACAGCCATATCCCAAATGTTTCGCTGTTAGCCTCTACCCTCTCTTTTCCCCTTGTCCAGAGCCTGACTTCCTGCAGGCTACCCCAGCAAAAGCTCTGGCATCGGGGCAGAGCACAGCTTGCCTCTGCCCACTAAGTATCCACACCTCCACGCCTAGGAACACCAGGGAGATCAAGGGTGCTGAACAACCACTCAGAAACCTGGGACGTACAGGCCAGAGCCAGACACCAGGAATCACCAGGTGCAGTAATTGTTTATTGTGGGTGGGCTACTCTGTAAACTGTCTATTGTGGGTGGGCTACTCGACTAACTAAGGTACTGACCGACAGAAGGTCAGGGACCTGGTTAGTCTCCCCCGGAAAGGGAAGATATGTGACGAAAGTACCTCGCCACTTGTACTTGGAGAGGCCTGCTTGCCAACCACTTGCCCTGTGACTATGGCCCCTGGGATATATTGCCCTTTAACCCCTTAAGGACCAAACTTCTGGAATAAAAGGGAATCATGACATGTCACACATGTCATGTGTCCTTAAGGGGTTAAAAACACTATTTGGGCATATTGGATTTTAAAGGCACTGTTTTTGCCCCTTGGACTTTTAACTGGAACAGATTCAAACAGATTCAAACATGTGTCCAGCAGTGTTTTGCCGTCGAGTGTATGGAACTGTTTTGGGCATGAGACCATGTGCACGGTGGGGCAAAAATAAGACTTCTAGGAAATTCCTGAACTCCTGAACCGATCTGGGTGATTTTTGGATATGTTGTTCACCAGGGGATGTGACTTTTTGGGGTTTGTAAAAATGTATGGTTTTTGTTTGCTTAGAGTTAACAGACCTGCTTGACCCTTTCTTGAAGCCTTGGCTCATGCTTGGAGGAGGGTGTAACAAAAAGCACAGTTTGCCTGGAAAAGACATATGGATTATAAGGACGTTCGGTATTTTGCAAGCATTCTCCATGCGAATGCTTACCTACCTCTAACAGGCCACCCTGACTGCTAATTATGTCTAATTTACCTCCCTGCTTGATGGGCACTTTTATTCGAAAAGACCGCACGAACGCTGTGGGAGCTGTAAGCTCAGCCGCCATTTCAGGAATTCCACGTTTTCGCGGCCATCTTAACTCCCGAACAGTGGTGTTTGCCGTTGAATGTCTGGAACTAAAATCGGACACTCAAACAGGCGAACACCGATGAGACCTCCATACCTTCGGGAAAACCTCGCCAAAACTACCGAACGACCGGGCGTTCGGTAGAAAGAATTAGCAACAGATGGGGATTTCAGCGAACCCAGGATGGCATACGGATGGCCGGCTGTTCGGGAGTTTTTACCCACGTTCTTAGACCGACTGCAGGGCCAGCATTCATGGAACTGTTTTCAGCTACTGTGCCCGTGCGGTCAGTCAAAATTTCTAAGTCCCATATCTCCCGAACGGGTGAACCGAATGAGCTGTTTTTTAAATATGTTAGTACCCTAAATGTAAGTATTTGGGGTACATCCGAACTTTGGGCAAAATAGGTTCCTTTTTAATTATGTTATGTAGTTATCTGAGGGGAGGGGATTTACAGAATGTATATTGTATGGATTGGTTGTACTGCTAATTATGTGGGTGTCTCCCTTGCATGGGCAGAATCGCATAAAAGGAGAGTGTCTGTCAATAAATCCTCAGTTCTTCTTGACCCTTCAAAATGTAGCCTCGTCTCGTTCTTGAAAGGGGAATCTATGCAGCTTAATCACTTAGCTCTTTTCAGAGCTGTACTTGGCTTCCACTCCTGATCCAGCAGAAGGGAATAGGCGACTCCATCACTACACAGCGACTGCCGGGAAGAAAAGGACGTCCCCAATGGCTGGTACCCTCACCACACCAGGGTAGCCATTACATTGGTGGCAGCGGTGGGATGGTCCTTTCATCCACAGCGCAGATGCTGGATGGAGTCTCACTAAGCCAAATTGAAGAGGCCTACCCTAAAGATCTACTGGAGAGGAAGGAGTGCCAGTAACAGACCACGGAGAGAGCTGATCGCAGACCTACTAGAACTGGACGAGATGGATCGGTCCATGGACGTAACAGAGACCCAGAGGCCAGACAGCGAAGAGGACAAGGTCGCCTGCATCGTACAGAGGAGACTGTCCTTCTACCCAGAGACATCGGTGGAGCTGATTGAGCAGCTGTTCCTCGATGCCTCCGGGAGAGGAGGGGGCACGAAATCAAACTGGTAAGAGCCCAACAGCCCCTTACACATACAGTTCCTGCCCCCCCTCTGCCTACCACCCCAAGGAAGGTGCCATTTACTGCATTCAAGGCGTTTGTGGAGAATAAAGAGGAGATCGACGGATATTTGGCAGATTTCGAGAGGCAGTGCTCCTTACACCAGGTTCCCCCTGAACAATGGGTTACTATTTTAGCTGGGAAGCTGTCAGGCAAAGCTAACGAGGCATTTCGGGCCCTCACCGCAGAGGATATCTTACAATACCAGCAGGTCAAAAAGGCACTGTTAGCCTGTTATGCTGTGACGCCGGAGGCATACCGGCGACGATTTTGTGAGTGTAAAAAGAAAGCCGTGGACTCTTACATGGAATGGGCCAACCATCTACAGTGAGTAGCCTCCCACTGGGTCCAAGGATGTTGTGGCGAAACCAACCTCGCCACTGTGAACTGGAGAAGCCTAGTTGCTCGCCTGCTCCCTGTGGACTATGGCCCTATAGGTTAAACCGTTTATTTCCCCTGCAGAAAGGCTTATTTGTGTGATCTGAGTGCCATTCATCTAATAATGTGCGCTCAGATCCCAGCTATCTGGGGATATGTGAAATGTCTGTGTGTTATGTGTAAATGTGACTTTATGTATTTTAAAGTGTTTTGTGTCTTTTTGCAACCATGTGCTTAATGGAGTCTTGTGTCTATCCTGGGAGATAATTGAATTACTCTCCAGGATAGAAGACTCTGAAACTGGTTTGGGCCAGAAAGCCATGCTTCATTTAGTCACAAAGGACTTTCCCTTAACTTTTGAACCCCTGGTCTGATTCGTGCCATTTTTTAATATGTTGTTCCCCTGAATAGATTGATTATGAAAATGTATGTTTTATGTTTGTGACATGTATATTTTAGAAGTTATAAATATTGTGTAAAAACTGTATTCCTCTGCCGGTGATAATGAGATTACCCATTGTGTTCAGTAATCATATCACCTACAGAGGGGAGGATTTTGTGTGGGAGTGTCTGGGTGTATTGTACGGATTGATTGGTTGTTTTGTAACGCCCTGTGGGCTGTACTATGTTTGTGGATTGGGAATAAAAGAGACAGTATGTGACAGTACAGGAGTTCCTGCTTAACCCTCAAAGTGAAGTGTCGTCTCATTATTGGGGGAAGGATTTATTGTATGCTGTTCCAGTTTGACTGCTAGGAGAGTAAACCTATTCGTATGGTTCCTATTCAACTGTCTACAGCATTCATATGCTTGAGAGCACTCATATGCTCCTACAATTCGGTGGTTGTGGTGTCTGCTGCAGTGCTTGGAGTCCTCTGGAAGCGCTAGGAGCAATCTTCAACGGAGGTACCCAGTCGGGGTGCCAGGTGATCCGTTACAGATGTAATGCCAGTACAGGGGAGGAGGTCCTACAACTGTTCCTAATGGAACACTTCTTCCAGGATTTAGCAGCTGATCTACAAGACTGGGTGAGGGATCGACGACCCAGCAACCTGAAGGAGGCGGCTCGGCTAGCGGACGAGTACGCCGAAACAAGGAGGGTTAGTCAAGGCTCTCACCGCACAACAAGCAGGCCAGAACCACGTACCCCAGCCAGTAATTTTCGTCCGGAGTTCCGTGCTCCCGTACCGCCTGGGCCTCCTCGCCCACAGGGGTCCACCAGCTACCCAAGAGATGTATCCCGGATGGCGTGCCATCGCTGCAACAACCTAGGACACCTTGCCCGCCACTGCCTCCTGGGGTCGGCAGCCAACAATTGGCGACGACCCTCACCACCCACAGAGACCGCATCACCTCGCACTCCTATTCCTTCCCCATGTACCTCGGCCACCCATTGCCTGGAGACCGAGATGGGCCCAGAAGCCGCATCACCAGATAATCGGCAACTTCACCGACAAGAAGTGCGGGTGAACGGGCAGGTGGCACAAGGATTAAGAGACACTGGGGCAACCATTACCTTAAAACCCAAACATTTGTCCAACCGCACTGTGGCTGTACGAGTTGCTGGAGGAGCTGTTTTTCGTTTACCCACTGCTAGGGTACACCTGGATTGGGGAGTCGGGTCTGGGAAGACCACTGTGGGCATCATGGACAATTTACCCGCAGAAGTCATACTGGGCAATGACATTGGCCCTCTTGCATCAGCATATCTGCCTACAACTGCTGTCGCTTGCCCAGTGACCACACGTTCCCAGGCTTATGCTACAGACGACCCTGCACCAGGACGGGAGACCCAGGTAAGCCAAGAATCGACCCCTAGAGCAGACCCCATAGAGAGACCCCTAGCTTGGGACACCCCCAAAGCATTTGGGAGGGAGACACGGGCAGATCCTACCCTCCAAAAATACAGGGAACTTGCCGATAGTGGAGGGGGATGAGAAGGAACGCTTTATCTGGTATAATGACCGACTGTATAGACTGACGGAAGGGAAAAAGAAAGGCGGTATCCCATCGCAGAAGCGCCAACTAGTGGTACCCAGAAAGTACCGGTTGGAACTTCTGCGAATTGGACACGATATTCCCTTGGCGGGACATTTAGGAGGTAACCGCACTACCTACAGGATTACCCAGACCTTCTTTTTGGGGTGTGCGACGCTACTGTAGTACCTGTGACGTATGTCAACGAGTGGGGAAACGAGGGGACCACCCGAAAGCAAGACTGTTACCCATGCCAGTAATAGAGGAACCATTTAGCAGGGTGGCAGTCGATCTCGTGGGGCCCCTATCGAATCCCAGTCTTCCGGTAAGAAATATATTCTTACCGTAGTGGACTACGCTACCCGCTACCCGGAAGCCGTCGCTCTGACGAATATCCAGGCCGACACTGTTGCCAGTGCTTTGGTCGGGATATTCAACAGAGTGGGGTTTCCTTGTCTGATCGAGGGACGCAATTTACCGCAGATCTGACCCAACAGTTATAGAAGGTCTGTGGTATCAAGACCCTATTCAGCTCATCATACCACCCCCAGACTAACGGGCTCTGTGAACGCTTTAATGGTACCCTGAAACAATTACTGCGGACGTTTACAGCGGGTTACAGAGACTGGGAGCGATTCTTGCCACACCTATTGTTTGCCTACCGAGAGGTGCCGCAGGAATCCACTGGGTTCTCTCCGTTCGAGCTGCTCTATGGAAGACGAGTTTGAGGCCCCCTCAACCTCATCCGAGAGCACTGGGAAGGAGAGATGGAACATGAGGGTGTCCCTATTGTGCCATATGTTCTGGAGATGAGGGACCGCATGGAGCAGTTAGCTCGGATGGCTAGAGACCATCTCCAGGCAGCCCAGGGTCGACAGAAGAGGTGGTATGACAGGGGTGCCCGCCAGAGAACCTTCCAGGTGGGACAGAAAGGTCTAGTTCTCAGACCAGTAAAAGGGAACAAGCTCCAGACCACATGGCAGGGCCCTTACAAGGTGGTAGCCCAAGTATGTGATACCACTTACGTAATAGCCAGTAACAAGGATGACCGGATTCGGAAATCCTTCCACGTGAATCTGCTAAAGGAATATCTGGAAAGGGCCGAGGATATTGCAGCCATCTGCAGTCCAAGTGCAGATGACTCAGACGGGCTGCCTATTCCCAACTTATTAGCAGGTCCCGAACCAAATAATATCCTCGATACTATCCACCTAGGGGAGCGGTTGAACCCGGCAGAAAAGGGACAGATCAGACAGCTGTTGAGAGAGAAGAGACTGACATTCTCCCAAGAGCCAGGATACACGACGTTAGCTACCCATTATGTAGAAACCCTAGGACAGACTCCTCTTAGACAGACCCCTTACAGGATCCCGGAGGCAGTTAAAGAAGAGATGAGGAAAGAGATCCAAGCGATGCTCAAGTTAGGAGTCATAGAACCTTCAGACAGCCCATGGGCCTCCCCCGTAGTACTGGTACCCAAAAAGGATGGGACTACCAGGTTCTGCGTCGACTATAGACGCCTTAATGATAGAACAGTGACCGATGCGTATCCCATGCCCCAAGTAGACGAGCTCCTAGATCGAATTGCTAGGGGGAGATATCTGACTACCACTGATCTGTGCAAGGGGTATTGGCAGATCCCCCTAGCCAAGGAGGCTGTCCCCAAGTCGGCCTTCGTCACCCCGTTTGGCTTGTACCAATTCAAGGTCATGCCATTCGGGATGAAGAACGCCCCCGCTACCTTTCAGCGCTTGGTCGACAGACTCCTTGATGGCTTCCAGGATTTCGTGTGTGCGTACCTGGATGACATTGCGATCTACAACGAAACTTGGGGAGAACACCTCCTACAGGTGAGGGCGTACTGAATCAGATTAGGGCTGCAGGCCTCACTCTGAAACCAGAAAAATGTCATTTTGGCATGGCCGAAGTACAGTACCTGGGACACCGGGTGGGATGTGGGAAGCAACGGCCGGAGCCAGCCAAAGTTGAGGCCGTGGCTAATTGGCCCACACCCCACACCAAGACCCAGGTACTGGCTTTCCTAGGGACAGCAGGGTACTACAGGAAATTTGTCCCAGACTATAGTAGTATCGCCAAGCCTTTAACAGATTTGACCAAAAAGAATCTACCTAGAATAGTCCTATGGTCTCGCGCCTGTGAAACAGCATTTCAGACATTAAAGAACGCATTGATCAACGCCCCCGTGCTATCTGCCCCAGTCCCTAACAAAAGATTTGTCGTCCACACAGATGCCTCCATGAACGGACTGGGGGCAGTTTTAAGCCAGATCGGGGAAGATGGAGAAGAACACCCTGTCGTGTACCTAAGCAGAAAACTGCTACCCAGGGAAGTGAGCTTACAGACTTTTGGTATGCGATTGACTCCATGGGATGGCTATC
>OW240917.1:2080984-2092053 GCA_933207985.1 Pelobates cultripes
GCAGCTGAAATAAGGCTGAAAAAAACGGCTGAAAAAAAGACTAAGTCCCATCGCAGAATGGGACTTAGTCTCTGCAGCTGTAAAACCAGTAGGGGAGAAGGTAGAGCTCAGCGGTGTTTGCGGAAATGTGTAGCCGATTTTAGTTCCATGAATTTGGTTACACATACCGCTGACCTCGTCGAATGATCAAAGATGGCCGCCGCCACGTGTTCGGCAAACGAACAAAGACCTCCCAGCATTGTCAATTAAGCTGCGGTTAACCGCAGCTTCTGGGAGGTAAATTGCCTGCACACTTCCACTTCTGGGTGGTCTGCCTGTGTGGTACCATTTACTGAACCAAGTGGGAAATAGCAAGGCAGGCACAAAGGGTTTGCACCAGGTCTGGGGACACAGGGGACACCGTCTTAAAGGGGCCGTGTCCCCAACAAGTCTGGGGACACGGCCTTAAAGGGGCAGTGTCCCAATCTTCCTGATGTCCCAAAAAAGGTGTTTAAAGGGCCAGCACCAGTCACATAAAGAGTCCATAAGCCCCAATATGCCCACCGACAGTCTTAAAGGGCCATACACACCAAATAAAAGTGCATACATTTTCACAATCTCCCAGGGACCATAGTCATGCGGGAGGAGGCTGGCAAATAGGCTTCTCCACAACCCAGGGAAGCAGGGCAATTTGCCATTTAAAGGGCCCGTTACAAATAGCAGTTTGTAACAAGGTGTCAATCCATATCTGCCAAGTGACCCTATGTAGGGGGAACAGTCCCTATTCTGCTCTGTGTCAGTGTGTATCATGGTCTCTGAGGACAGGTGTCAATCCATATCTGCCAAGTGACCCTATGTAGGGGACCAGTCTCTATTCTGCTCTGTGTCCGTGCATCAGGGGCTCGGAGGACAGGTGTCAATCCATATGTCAAGGTGTCAATATCATATGTCAGGTGTTGTAACAGGACTTCACCAGCACCAAAGCCCTGTGGACTAAAACAGTGAAAATGGCGAAATTATTGCAAGGGAATACCATTACTGGAGAATACAGCCGTTCGCCTGGTTCAGACGAATCCCTTTGTCTGAGAATAGGTGGCCGCCATTTCGGGACTTTACACGTGTTCGCGGCCATCTTACGCACGAACGGCGGTGTTTGCCTGTGAACTCATGGAACTAAAAACGGATGCGCAAACAGGCGAACGCCGCTGAGACCTCCAGGAGCTCGTAAGTTCGTGCTGAAACTACCGAACGACCGGCCGTTCGGTAGTTTTGTTTAAGCATGCATGGGGATTCAGGCGAACGGCAGGATTACTGTGGAGGGCAAGGGGTTCGTGGGGTTTTTATTCACGAACGGGGACCGACCGCAAGGCCAAAACTTGTGGAACTCTTTTCGGCTGAAAATCCTGTGCGGTCGGTCAAAACTTCAAAGACCCATAACTCCCGAACCCCACAACCGAATGACGTGAAATTTGAATATGTTATTCCCCTGAGTGGTAGCTATTAAGCGGTGCTGGACTTAAAGGTGTACCCCCTGTTTTTGGGGTACATCCAGAATGTGGGTAAATTTAGGTACGTTATAATTATGTTATATGTTTATCTGAGGGGAGGAGACGTGGGGGTGTTACCCTGTGTGTAATTGGTTATTTTCATCCTCCCCCTGGGAGTGTCCTGTGTGTACTTGTTCCTAATAAAAAGCAGGCTGGTTCTCCCAGACCTCAGATCTTCTTGACCCTGCAAAACGTAGCCTTGTCTCGTTCTTGGAAGGGGATTATTTGGGAATGTTATTCTGCTCCTGCTACAGCTGAACCTGACTTTTACTCTGGATATCGTGAATGGGATTATACCAGCTTACTTCTCCACAGCAACTTGCAGGGAAAAAGGACGTCTCCAACGGCCGATACCCTCTCTCTACCAGGGTAGCCGTTACATTGGTGGCAAGCGGTGGGATGGTCCTTTTATCCAACAAGCAAGCACTGAATGGAGTCACAGTATGCGAAGCTGAAAAGACCCACACTAAAGGATCTTTTGGAGAATCGTGGTAGGAGTGCCAGCAACAGACCACGGAGGGAGCTGATAGCTGACTTGCTGGAGCTGGACGAGATGGACAGGTCCATGGAGGTAACTGAACCCATGGCACCCATCAGTGAGGACGATGTGATTACTGCAATTGTGCAGCGGAGATTAGCTTTGTATCCAGTCACATCTACAGAACTAATAACCCAACTGTTCCGGGAAGCAAGGGAAGAAATACAAACCAAGAGGGAACAAGAAACGGAACTGGTAAGAGCCCGACAGCTCACTACCCAGACAGTTCCTACCCCGCTACCCACTACTACGGTAACGAAAATTCCCTTTACTGCATTTAAAGCCTTTGTAGAAAATGACGAGGAAATTGATGGATATTTGGCTGACTTTGAAAGACAGTGCTCACTACATCACATACCGCCAGAGCAATGGGTCACTATCCTGGCGGGAAAACTGTCAGGGAAAGCTAATGAGGCTTTCCGAGCACTCACTACAGAAGAAATCACGCAGTACCAAAAAGTAAAAGAGGCACTGCTCACCAGGTATGCGGTAACCCCAGAAGCCTACCGTCGTCGCTTTCGGGAGTCCAAAAAGAAAGCTGTGGACTCCCACATGGAATGGGCAAACCGACTACAGAGAGTAGCATCTCACTGGGTCCAAGGGTGCAAAGCCCACACGGGTGAGGAGGTGTTACAGTTGTTCTTAATGGAACATTTCTTCCAAGATTTGGCGGCGGACATACAAGACTGGGTACGAGATCGGCGCCCCGCCAATTTAAAGGAGGCGGCTCGGCTGGCCGACGAATATGCCGAGACAAGGAAAGTAAGCCAGGGTACTACACGACAAGCTCATAAAATAGAGCCACGTGCCCCAGCCGCTGTCTCACGCCCAGAATTTCGAGCTCCAGTCCCACCAGGACCACCCCGTCCTCAGGGGCCTACTAACTACCCCCGGGATTTGTCAAAGGTGACGTGCCATCACTGCAGCAACCTCGGACATATTGCCCGGTATTGTCCCCTAAGATCCAGTAACAACAACTGGAGGCGTACAACTCCCAGCACCGAGGCCCCTGCAGCACGACCCGCTGCGGCTCACTGTCTGGAAGCCGAAATGGGCCCTGAAGAATGTCTGGGGATTTTGTATGAAGCAGACCCCATACAAGCTGCTTCCCCAGACAATCGACAACATCACCGACAGGAGGTTAAGGTGAATGGACAAACAGCACAAGGCCTAAGAGACACCGGGGCTACCATCACTTTGATCCAAAAACACCTAGTGAAGCCGGAGGATGTGTCTACCCGCACTGTTGCTGTTCGGGTCGCAGGGGGCGCTGTTTTTCGCTTGCCCACTGCCCGAGTACACTTAGATTGGGGAGTTGGATCAGGAAAAACCACCGTCGGCATTATGGACAACTTGCCTGCCGAGGTCGTATTGGGAAATGACATTGGACCTTTAACTTCAGCATATTTGCCCACACCTGCGGCCGCCTGCCCCGTAACCACCCGGTCACAGTCCCGTGTCGCAGATGACCCTAATACAGGCCGGGAGACCCAGGTAAGCCAAGCACCCACATGTCACCCCACTACGATAAGCAGGCCCATAGCTTGGGACACCCCAGAGGAGTTTGGGAGGGAAACTAGAGAGGACCCCACCCTCCAAAAGTATCGAGAATTAGCTGACAGTGGGGGGGACGGACGGGAAAGTTTTCTATGGGATGGGGACAGGTTATACAGACTGGCTGAAGGTAGAAAGAGAGGCTGTGCCCCTTCGCAGAAGCGCCAACTGGTGGTACCCAAAAAGTACCGGTTGGAACTTCTCCGAATTGGCCACGACATTCCGTTGGCAGGACATCTAGGGGGTAACCGCACCACCTTCAGGATCACCCAGACCTTCTTTTGGCCGGGGATCTCGAAGGATGTGCGACGTTACTGCAGTACTTGTGACGTATGCCAACGGGTAGGGAAGAGAGGGGATCACCCTAAAGCTCGACTGTTACCTATGCCTGTGATCGAGGAACCATTTAGCAGGGTAGCAGTCGACCTAGTGGGACCCCTACCTAACCCCAGTCCCTCTGGTAAGAAATACATCCTTACCGTGGTGGACTATGCTACTCGCTACCCAGAAGCCGTCGCTCTGACGAATATCCAGGCTGACACTGTCGCCAGTGCTTTAGTCGGGATATTCACCCGAGTGGGATTCCCCCAGGAAATCCTGTCCGACAGAGGGACCCAGTTTACCGCCGACCTAACCCAACAGCTGTGGAAGGTCTGTGGTATTAAGTCCCTGCTTAGTTCCCCGTACCACCCACAGACTAACGGTCTCTGTGAACGCTTTAACGGTACCCTAAAGCAATTGCTGAGGACCTTTACAGCGGAATACAGAGACTGGGAACGATTCTTGCCGCACCTCCTGTTCGCTTATCGGGAGGTGCCGCAGGAATCCACAGGGTTCTCTCCCTTTGAACTGCTCTATGGCCGGAGAGTACGAGGACCTCTCGACCTCATCCGGGAGCACTGGGAGGGGGAGACAGAACACGAAGGTGTACCCATCGTGCCATACGTATTAGAAATGCGGGACCGTATGGAACAGTTAGCCCGGATGGCACGGGACCACCTCCATGCGGCCCAAGGGCACCAGAAACGTTGGTACGATCAGGGCGCCCGCCAGAGAACCTTCCAAGTAGGCCAGAAGGTGCTGGTACTTAGACCTGTCAAAGGGAATAAGCTCCAGACCTCCTGGCAGGGCCCTTACAAAGTGGTAGCACAAGTCTGTGACACCACCTACGTAATCGCCAGCAACAAAGATGAAAGGATCCGGAAGTCCTTTCATGTAAATCTACTAAAGGAATATCAGGAAAGACCCGAGGATATAGCCGCCATATGCATACCCGCTGCCGAAGACCCTGACAGCTTACCCATACCCGACCTATTAGCTAACCCAGAACCTAAAACCCTACTCAATACCGTACAGCTAGGGGAGCGGTTAACTCCCGCCGAAAAGGGACAGATCCGACAGCTGCTGACTGAGAAAGGGTTGACGTTTTCCCAAGAGCCCGGGTACACCCCCTTAGCAACCCACTATGTAGAGACCCCAGGACAAACCCCTCTCCGACAAACCCCCTATAGGATCCCTGAGGCAGTAAAAGAGGAGATGAGGAAGGAGATCCAAGAAATGTTAAGACTGGGGGTGATAGAGCCCTCGGACAGTCCGTGGGCCTCCCCGGTGGTTCTAGTTCCCAAGAAGGACGGAACCACTCGGTTCTGTGTCGATTATCGACGTCTCAATGACAGAACCGTGACAGACGCCTACCCCATGCCCCGAGTAGACGAGCTATTAGATCGCATTGCCAGGGGACGTTATCTGACCACCATCGATTTGTGCAAAGGATATTGGCAGATCCCCCTGGACAAGGAGGCTATCCCTAAGTCGGCCTTTGTCACCCCATTTGGCTTGTACCAGTTCAAAGTCATGCCATTTGGGATGAAAAACGCCCCAGCTACATTCCAACGCTTAGTGGACCGCCTCCTTGATGGCTTCCAGGATTTCGCTTGCGCGTACCTGGATGACATTGCGATCTATAGCGAAACCTGGGGGGAGCATTTAAAGCATGTCGAAGCCGTACTGGATCAGATTCGAGCCGCAGGCTTGACTCTGAAACCAGAGAAGTGTAACTTCGGCATGGCCGAAGTCCAGTACCTGGGACACCGGGTGGGATGTGGGAAGCAGCGCCCAGAACCCGCTAAAGTTGAAGCGGTAGCTAACTGGCCCACACCCCACACCAAAACTCAGGTCTTAGCATTCTTGGGGACGGCAGGATATTATAGGAGGTTTGTCCCAGACTATAGCGCCATCGCAAAACCCTTGACAGACCTAACCAAAAAGAACTTGCCTAGGATAGTCCTGTGGTCTCCCGCCTGTGAAACCGCCTTTCAAGCCCTAAAGAAGGCTCTAATCCATGCACCTGTCCTGTCTGCCCCCGTCCCTAACAAAAGATTTGTCGTCCATACAGATGCATCCATGTATGGACTGGGGGCAGTTCTAAGCCAGGTCGGTGAAGATGGAAGCGAGCACCCTGTCGCGTATCTCAGTAGAAAACTGTTACCTAGGGAAGTGAGTTACGCGGCAGTGGAAAAGGAATGCTTGGCCCTAGTCTGGGCACTAAAGAAACTCACCCCATATTTGTACGGGCAGGAATTTACTCTAATCACCGACCATAACCCTCTGGTATGGCTGAATAGAGTAGCTGGAGACAATGGACGTTTATTAAGATGGAGCCTCGCACTGCAACCCTATAACTTCTCTATCCAATACCGCCCTGGCAAATTTAATGGAAATGCCGATGGTCTGTCCAGACAAACGGAACTATTACCCTAACAATGGACCGGACAGCCCCAAGTTGACCCGAAAAGGATCAATCCGGGTCTGCCGGGGTGTTCCACAAAAGGGGAGCAGTGTAACAGGACTTCACCAGCACCAAAGCCCTGTGGACTAAAACAGTGAAAATGGCGAAATTATTGCAAGGGAATACCATTACTGGAGAATACAGCCGTTCGCCTGGTTCAGACGAATCCCTTTGTCTGAGAATAGGTGGCCGCCATTTCGGGACTTTACACGTGTTCGCGGCCATCTTACGCACGAACGGCGGTGTTTGCCTGTGAACTCATGGAACTAAAAACGGATGCGCAAACAGGCGAACGCCGCTGAGACCTCCAGGAGCTCGTAAGTTCGTGCTGAAACTACCGAACGACCGGCCGTTCGGTAGTTTTGTTTAAGCATGCATGGGGATTCAGGCGAACGGCAGGATTACTGTGGAGGGCAAGGGGTTCGTGGGGTTTTTATTCACGAACGGGGACCGACCGCAAGGCCAAAACTTGTGGAACTCTTTTCGGCTGAAAATCCTGTGCGGTCGGTCAAAACTTCAAAGACCCATAACTCCCGAACCCCACAACCGAATGACTTGAAATTTGAATATGTTATTCCCCTGAGTGGTAGCTATTAAGCGGTGCTGGACTTAAAGGTGTACCCCCTGTTTTTGGGGTACATCCAGAATGTGGGTAAATTTATGTACGTTATAATTATGTTATATGTTTATCTGAGGGGAGGAGACGTGGGGGTGTTACCCTGTGTGTAATTGGTTATTTTCATCCTCCCCCTGGGAGTGTCCTGTGTGTACTTGTTCCTAATAAAAGCAGGCTGGTTCTCCCAGACCTCAGATCTTCTTGACCCTGCAAAACGTAGCCTTGTCTCGTTCTTGGAAGGGGATTATTTGGGAATGTTATTCTGCTCCTGCTACAGCTGAACCTGACTTTTACTCTGGATATCGTAGATGGGATTATACCAGCTTACTTCTCCACAGCAGCTTGCAGGGAAAAAGGACGTCTCCAACGGCCGATACCCTCTCTCTACCAGGGTAGCCGTTACAGGTGTCAATCCATATTCATTGTGATTTAGGAATGTTAGGTGATTTCTGCCCTTTATGGATTAAAACCAGACTCTGTATCAACTGTGTAATTTTCCATGGGAGTTTTGCCATGGATCCCCCTCCCGCATGCCACAGTCCAGGTGTTAGTCCCCTTGAAACAACTTTTCCATCACTATTGTGGCCAGAAAGAGTCCCTGTGTGTTTTAAAATTCGCCTGCCCATTGAAGTCAATGGCGTTTCGGGCGGTTCGCCGGTTCGCGAACATTTACGGAAGTTCACGTTCGCCGTTCGCTAACCGAAAATTTCGGGTTCGCGACATCACTATTAGTGAATAGCGCTCAGATCCCATACCCATAGTTCAATCGCCATGGAGTCAAAGTTCTTACAGTCTTTCGGTATGCGATTGACTCCATGGGAAGGCTATCTAGGATAAGTCTCTTCATGTAATTCAAAACTCCCGAATGGCCGGTGTTCGCATGCTTTCATCGACGGAGAAGGGTGACCTGTTGTTTCAGAGGTGTTCGGGAGAAAAAGTGTCCATTTTTAGTTCCATGAAATCAATGCCGAACACTGCTGGTCTTTTGTGCGATCTAAAATGGCCGCTGCCTCGTGGTCGACATGCGAACGACGACCACCCTGTATTCGGTTTTAATTGAGAAGCGTCTGTGGTTAACCACAACGTTCTAATTGGGATCAAGAGGTTAACCAACAGCACACTTCTATTCTGGGTGGCCGTCCGTTCGGTAGATTTGTTCGGTAAAAAGTCAATCATACGCATGGGCTATAGAAACAGGCAATTCCCACGAAAGGAAGGCAAACCAGACGAATCCACAAATAATAATCATACAGATGGGTCTGTCACACCAACATTCTAATTGATTGGTGTGAACATTCCAAGGGGAGGTCCTCGCTCGGGAACCAAACAAGGTGGGAAAGCCATTCACAAATGCTCCCCCTGGATGGGGTTCGTATAACAAACAGGCCACCACCCAGCGGCGGCATGCGCCGAGGCTTCCCTTGTGGTTTGTGGTTTTTACACTGTTACGGTTCACCCCAGGCTGGCTGAGGGTTGGACTGTTTTAGATGTCCTGGTTCCCGATCTTGGAGAGAAATAACAAAGTTCCAAACAGCATCCAGCGATAATCCTGAAAGTGTGAAGACATCCAGCTAGCTATAGGTAGAGCTAGTATAAAGCATTTCCCTACAACACGAGTCGAGGCTGCGAGTTGAGGGTAAGAAGAACTGATTTATTGATCACTCATTCACTGCTTAAATACATATTTTCAGGCCAGAGGAACACCCCTCTGGACCTGATGGTACACAGGATTACAAAGTGTAGCAGCCAATAAGAATAAAGTGCATTTTCTAAAACACTCCCTCCTAGCCTGGAGATAATTGGTCTCAACAGTTACAGTAAGTCAGTTATCTCCAGGTACCTGAAATAATATAACTTTTATGGATACATGAAAAATGAAGAAAAATATGTAACTTTTACACCATAGTCTTTGAATACCCCATTCAACCCATCCCCAGACAGCTTGGATCTGAGCGCACAAGATACACGAAAAGCGCTCAGATCTCACGAACGGTATGGGAACGCCAGGGGGATGAAAATTGTCTGAAGGGCTGTTCGGCAAGTAGCAGTCCATGTATTCTCGGCCACAGTGTCCTGAAAGGGGTCGGTGTATCTTCCGTAGTATCAAAGTGTCGAACTGCTCGCTCTTCAGTGTTTTATACACGAACGCATAGGGCAAGGTGGATCCCAGCGGGGTTTGTGCAGAATAGTGTCCGAAAAGAGTACCAGACAGTTGACGACCAGGTCCCGCTGGGCGTTCGACAACAAAAGATGGCCGCCACCACGTGTTCGTGCATACGAATGACAACCACCCTGTAGATGATCAATTGAGTTGCGGTTAACCACAAAGCAGCAGCTTCAGTGTGGTTAACCAGGGGCACATGCCTAAGGTAGGGTGGTCGGTCGTTCGGTAGTTGAGTCGTCATTTAATTCGGTATCCCATTTGACCCTCTCATACGAACGGTGACCATTCGACAGTTCAACAGTTTGGTCAGTATTCTGAGAGGTGAACTGGGTTAATTGGCGGTGTGACAGACCCATCCGTATGGACTAAAAGTACTGTGTTCGTCTGTTTTGCCGTTTGCATGAATCTCCCCGTTCGTATGCTTTGTTTAAGGGAATGTCTTTTTTTTTGTCGAACGGAACTACCGAACGGACGGCCACCCAGAAGAGAAGTGTGCTGCTGGTTAACCTATTGATCCCAATTAGAACATTGCGGTTAACCACAGACACTTCTCAATTAAAACCAAATACAGGGTGGTCGTCGTTCGTATGTCGACCACGAGGCGGTGGCCATTTTAACTATGCGAAAGCCCAGCGGTGTTCGACGGTTATTCCATGGAACTAAAAACGGACACTTTTTCAACCGAACACCGCTGAAGCCGTCGACCTCCCCTTCTCAATCGACAAAAGCATACGAATACCGGCCGTTCGGGAGATTTAATAACACGAATGGACTTAACCCAGATAGCCTTCCCATGGAGTCAATCGCATACCGAAGAACTGTAATAGACTTTGACTCCATGGCGATTGAACTATGCGTATGGGATCTGAGCGCTATTTGCCAATAATATGCACTCAGATCCAGGCTATCTGGTATCCGGTGTTACACGAATGCAATATGTTCGGTAGTTATAAAGTTATATATTTTTATGTGTTTTGTGACTTGTATTTAAAATGGCGATTCGTGTATTTGGAGCTCGAGAAGGGAAAGGGCCGTACAGGTACCGTTCGGGAGTTTGGAGTGTTCCCTGGCTGGCGGTTCGCATGGTTTCACTGCATACGCTACCAGACCACAGTATTGCGAACGGGGAACATTCACTAAACGGCGGTTTGTGCATTTAATTACTGGAGGTACCGTAACAGGCGGCATACGCCAGGGGCCAGGTGGTCGGCCATTCGGATGTACGAATGGCCTGCAACAGTTTTTCATGAAAAAGTAGCAACAAAATAACAGGGATGTGGCAGACAGAGGGGACTTTGTAACAGTCACCTCATTACAAGGTGCGATGCAGTTTTCTCATTCAACCTCTGGTAGTCTACAGAAAATCGGGTCATGCCATTCCGCGTTGGTACTAGCACTACTGGGGAGGCCCAGAGGATGTCAGATGGCTTAATGACCCCCAGTGGAGCATCTCCTGGATCTCCTTCCACATGTTGTCCCTGCCCAATTCAGGTATTCGGTACAGAGGCTGGCACAGCGGCAGCTGTCTTGGGGTCTCCACTCAGTGGGTAACTATTGTACCTGGGTATGCTCCTGAGGACTCAACCACTCTCCTAACTGCACCTTCTCTAAGGTGCCGGTCTGGTTCCCGTGAACTTGGAGGTCAGGTTGGGGAAGGTTCTCAAAATCTTCGGAGGTAGGGGCACAGATCGCTGCCACTTCCTCCCCTCGCGCGTAGTACGATTTTAGCTTGTTCACATGGAGAATGCATTTCCCCCTGTACCAGAGCAAGGGCTGTTCACATAGGTGGTATCTCATTTCTGTCGGATGTCTTTAGAAATCCCTGGCCAGAGAAAGTTCTGGATAGTGGAATATTGTGAGCTCTCCAGAGCAGCTACTTTTGG
>OW240917.1:2092153-2111529 GCA_933207985.1 Pelobates cultripes
GGCACTACTAACTGTCTACTGGGGATCGACCCTGTGGCTACCCTTTCAGACTCTCTGTAAAGTAGCCCTCTGTCCTAGGAATATCCCTCGAACCAAGCCTCACTGGAGGTGACCCGGTCCCTATATACTTGGGGCATGGGGTATAGGGCTAACTCCGTCCCAAACTCAGCAGCGGCATCCCAGTAAAGGGTTTCTATGGGTGGGAAAATAACTCTTATCTGAGCCTCAGAGTGTGAGCATTGGTGCGAGCCTGCTGCCGTGTGGTCACTGGCTATAGCTCCTCTGGTGTGTGTTGGGGCACAAAAGCTGAAATTAGCTGGCCCAAATCATTCAAATCATCAACCCGACCTCCACAATATCTGTATTTTTCCCCTTATATTGTGTTGTATTCTTGTATTTTACCCGAACGAGGACCTCCTCAGTGCCCCTTTGAGTGTTCACACTAATCAATTAGAACGTTGGAAACTTACAACATGTAACGGACCGTTTTGCACACAAGGGGAAAAACCGTTTAGGCGATCGGCCCCCTTTCCAGAGATACAGGCACAGCTACTGCAGAACACCAAACTCCCGGACTGGATACAAAATAGCACTCCAACTCCCGAACTGGAACCTCCCAAATAACTGCTAGCAGACGAACAGGAAAAGCAGACAATCAGCTTACACTCCTGGCAATCAGTCTCTAACAGCATACAGTGAATCCCCCCAAGAACGAGACAAGGCTCCGTGTTGAGGGTCAAGCAGTGGTCTGAGGTGCTGGCACACCCAGCCTGGTTTTTATTACAGTCTTGCAAATACAGGACCGCCCACATGGAGGTATAAAACAACCAATCACATCACAGTTACATCCCACATATTCCCTCCCCTTATCCTGAGAGGAAACTCAATTACACATACAGTTAAAACATACTTTCTACCCAACTTTCATAACTCTAAAACCATACATCACATTCACATAAAATTACATATTCACAATCAATCTATTCAGGGGAACAACATATTCAAAAATGGCACAAATCAGACAAGGGGTTCAAAAGTTAGTAAAAAGTCCTTTGTGACTAAATGAAGCATGGCTTTCTGGCCCAAACCAGTTTCAGAGTCTTCTATCCTGGAGAGTAATTCAATTATCTCCCAGGACAGACACAAGACTCCATTAAGCATATGGTTGCAAAAAGACACAAAACACTTTAAAATACATAAAGTCACATTTATTACATAAAACACAGACATGTAACATATCCCCAGATAGCTCAGGTCCGCACGAATACAGTTTAATCGCCATGGAGCCAAAGTCTTTACAGTCAGTTTCATACGAATGGGCTCCATGGGATTCCTATCTGGGGTATAACACATTCAAACAAATCTACCGAACCCCAGGCAGAAAAGCACGAATGAAGCTTTTCTGCAGGTAAAAAAGATGTCTTTTAACAGGGGCCATAGTCCAAAGGCAGCAGGCGAGCAACCAGGCTTCTCCAATGCAATGTGGCGAGATTGGTCTCGTCACATCTCTTCCCTTTTCCAAACAGACTAACAGGGTATCTGACCTCCTGCCGGTCAGTGCCCTTGTTAGTCCAGCAGCCCACCCACAACAAATAATCCACAGCACAGCCCACCCACAATAAATGGTTACTACACCTGGGTAAAGGAGAAGCTTGTCCATGTCCAGGTGCCTCACCACAGCTGTGCTGGGTACGGGTACACTGACTGGGTGGGTTGCTGCGTGGGCAGAGACCAGCGGCACTCTGCCCTGTTGCCAGCGCTACTGGGAGGGTAGCCTGGTTTAAGCCTGGTTGTTGGAGGGGGAGACCGACTGTCTCCCCTTTAACTACACCGCTCTGCTGCTGGAGACCCACTGTCTCCCCTTTTGTTGCACAGCTCTGCTGCCGGAGGGGGAGACCGACTGTCTCCCCTTTGGATACTCTAAGCTGTCGCTGGGGAGAGGGGGTAACAGGCTCCTCTCCCGATAGAACACTCTGCCGCTGGGGAAAGGAGACTGAGCTCTCTATTCCCTGCCCATTAATGATCCGCAGCTGGGGAGAGGTGGTAGCAAGCTCCTCTCCCATACATACTTTCATCCTCTGTGGAGGGAGACCGACTGTCTCCGCTCCCAATACAGTGTCCTGCTGCTGGGAAGGGGAGACTGGGCTCTCTATTCCCTGCTGGATACTCTGCCGCTGGGGACTGGAGACTGGGCTCCCAATTCCCGGCACATCACACTGCCGCTGGGGAATGGAGACTGGGCTCCCAATTCCCGGCACATCACTCGGCCGCTGGGGAATGGAGACTGGGCTCCCAATTCCCAAAAAATCACGCTGCTGCTGGGGGCAGGAACAACTACCTCTGCCCCCTGTAGCTCAGCCTGCCGCTGGGGAGGGAGGACGCTGCTCTCCTCTCCCTGCACTTTACACTGCCTTCCCGGCATATCACTCTGCTGCTGGGGGGCAGGAACAACTACCTCTGCCCCCTGTAACTCAGCCTGCCGCTGGGGAGGGAGGACGCTGCTCTCCTCTCCCTGCACTTTACACTGCCTTCACGGCATATCACTCTGCTGCTGGGGGGCAGAACAACTACCTCTGCCCCCTGTAACTCAGCCTGCCGCTGGGGAGGGAGGACGCTGCTCTCCTCTCCCTGCACTTTACACTGCCGCTGGGGAATGGAGACTGGGCTCCCAATTCCCGGCATATCACACTGCCGCTGGGGAGAGGAGACTGGGCTCTCTCTGTCCCGCAACTGTAGCTGTCGGTGGAGGTCCACCCACCGTGGCAGCTGACCGTCACCCTCTGCCCGGTACAGCAGAGTCTTGAATACTAGACTCCTCACGAACTTCACGGATTTCTCAGCTGGATTAGGTCCGAAGAAGTTCAGCCGCAACCACATCATACGGTCAAATTCCTGTACAGAGTATCTGTTCTCCACTGCTGGTTCCATTCTGTTGCTGTCAGGGTCGCTGTACTGAGACATGCGTTGCCCTCAAATTGTAAAATCCACGGAATGGTGTCTCCTGTAGCTGTCCTTCTGGCTGTAGGAACGATCCCGCCGCTTGCCACCAATTGTAACGGACCGTTTTGCACACAAGGGGTAAAAACCGTTTAGGCGATCGGCCCCCTTTCCAGAGATACAGGCACAGCTACTGCAGAACACCAAACTCCCGAACTGGATACAAAATAGCACTCCAACTCCCGAACTGGAACCTCCCAAATAGCTGCTAGCAGACGAACAGGAAAAGCAGACAATCAGCTTACACTCCTGGCAATCAGTCTCTAACAGCATACAGTGAATCCCCCCAAGAACGAGACAAGGCTCCGTGTTGAGGGTCAAGCAGTGGTCTGAGGTGCTGGCACACCCAGCCTGGTTTTTATTACAGTCTTGCAAATACAGGACCGCCCACAGGGAGGTATAAAACAACCAATCACATCACAGTTACATCCCACATATTCCCTCCCCTTATCCTGAGAGGAAACTCAATTACACATACAGTTAAAACATACTTTCTACCCAACTTTCATAACTCTAAAACCATACATCACATTCACATAAAATTACATATTCACAATCAATCCATTCAGGGGAACAACATATTAAAAAATGGCATGAATCAGACCAGGGGTTCAAAAGTTAGTAAAAAGTCCTTTGTGACTAAATGAAGCATGGCTTTCTGGCCCAAACCAGTTTCAGAGTCTTCTATCCTGGAGAGTAATTCAATTATCTCCCAGGACAGACACAAGACTCCATTAAGCACATGGTTGCAAAAAGACACAAAACACTTTAAAATACATAAAGTCACATTTATTACATAAAACACAGACATGTAACATATCCCCAGATAGCTCAGGTCCGAGCGCACATTATTAAGTGAATGGCGCTCAGACCACACGAATACAGTTTAATCGCCATGGAGCTAAAGTCTTTACAGTCAGTTTCATACGAATGGGCTCCATGGGATTCCTATCTGGGGTATAACACATTCAAACAAATCTACCGAACCCCAGGCAAAAAAAAGATGTCTTTTAACAGGGGGCCATAGTCCAAAGGCAGCAGGCGAGCAACCAGGCTTCTCCAATGCAATGTGGCGAGATTGGTCTCGTCACACAACATAAATGTGAAACCGCAAGGGGAGTAATTAATGAGTGCTTCCCTGGTTGGCTGCCATTCGTACAGACAAACGCCGTGTCCCGAAAGGAGACGCTTCCCTTGCCTTGTTTCACCCAGGGACCCCGCGAACGGAGATGGTTCGGGAAGTTGCCGTTCTGGGATTTCTGGGGACACTCTATGGGGACAATGGTGGTTTGCTAGCTTTCTGTGCCTGGAAGCCCAAGAGGAGGGAGTCTTTCCCCCGCTGGGACTCCCCGGTACAGAGGCCCCGCTGCCATCAGAAGTGTATTTGGGTGGCGGGACCTGGGGACCCCTGGGAGGGGGAGGACCCTGGAAGGGAGCATTGTCTGTATGAGTGATCCAACCTTTGCATGGGGAAAGTATAAAGCCAGGTATAACGGCTACCCTGGTATGGTGAGGGTACCAGCCGTTGGGGACGTCCTTTTCTTCCCGGCAAGTCACTGTGTAGTGATGGAGTCGCCTATTCCCTTCTGCTGGATCAGGAGTGGAAGCCAAGTACAGCTCTGAAAAGAGCTAAGTGATTAAGCTGCATAGATTCCCCTTTCAAGAACAAGACGAGGCTACGTTTTGAAGGGTCAAGAAGAACTGAGGGTTTATTGACAGAAACTCTCTTTTATGCGATTCTGCCCATGCAAGAGAGACACCCACATAATTAGCAGTATAACCAATCAATACAATATACATTCTGTACATCCCCTCCCCTTAGATAACTAAATAACACAATTAAAAAGGAACATATTTTCCCCAAAGTTCGGATGTACCCAAATACTTGTTTCTAGGGGACTAACATATTTAAAAATCAGCACATTCGGTTCTGCCGTTCGGGAGATATGGGACTTAGAAGTTTTGACCGACCGCACGGGCACAGTAGCCGAAAACAGTTCCATGAATGCTGGCCCTGCAGTTGGTCTAAGATCGTGGGTAAAAACTCCCGAACGGCCGGCCATCCGTATGCCATCCTGGGTTCGCTGACATCCCCATCTGTTGCTGATTCTTTCTACCATCTAATGCCTGGTCGTTCGGTAGTTTTGGCGAGGTTTTCCCGAAGGTACGGAGGTCTCAGCGCCTATTTGAGTGTCCGATTTTAGTTCCAGACACTCGACGGCAAACACCGCTGTTCGGGAGTTAAAATGTTAAAATGGCCGCGAACACGTGGAAGTCCCGAAATGGCGGCTGGGCTTACAGCTCTCATAGCGTTTGTGCGTTCTTTTGGCGAAAAGTGCCCATCAAGCAGGGAGGTAAATTAGTCTCAATTAACAGTCAGGGTGGCCTGTTAGAGGTAGGTAAGCATTCGCATGGAGAATGCTTGCAAAGTATCGAACAGCATTGTAATCCATAGGTCTTTTCCAGGCAAACTGTGCTTTTTGTTAGACCAGGTGTGGCCAATAAAGTTGTTTTTGTACCTCTGGAACTGTGTGTCGTCCAATTACTTCATTAATAGTGGAGGTAACCAGCCGGGTTACCCAGAGCCCGCTACACACGTGCTTTATGGAATGGCGGCCATTGATTAACCTGAACTCAGGCAACGGTATCTGATCATCGTTGAGCGCCTGGAACTAATTCGGATACCATATGTGGCAAACCTAGCCACTTGGACAATAACTAGAGACTGGGCCTTTAAGGGTTGCCAATAGGTCGGGCGAGATATGCGCTTTATACTTATGTATATGTTAATGTATTTTCTGTGTTACCTGTACTGCTGTTTCCGCCGAATGCAAATGGCGGTTTTGTATGGGGATTTTCCTTCGTTTCACGAACGGCACTTTAGAAAGCCGTTCGTGAACCGAACGCGATACCCTCAAATAGCCCACACACTTAGAGGCGTGTGGCGCTAGTTAACCGATTGCAACATTGTTGCAATCGGTTATTAGAGGCTCTCCTGGGTGGCCGTCGTTCGACTACCGACCATGCGGCGGTCGGCCATCTTGGATCCCTTGTTCGTCAGCGGGTCCGTGTCGTCGAACGCATACCATTACCAATGGTTATTCGACGGCACGAACACCGCTGAGCCTCCCAGACGTTCGGGAGTTTCAGGACCAGGTTCACCAAAAGCAATCGGTCCTTTTTGTGGGTTTTGAAAGAAATGTGTTTTCTGTGCGGCGTTCGGTTATTTTGGCTGGGATCTGAGCGGCAATCTCACGAATGATGCGCCCAGACCCCAGCTAACTACCGAACGTCCATTCGTGTAAATCCACCGTATATTTTAAAAGTTATGTATTTTTATATGAATTGCCGGTTCTGCTGCACGAGGGGATAATCCCCTTTACGGTGCATTCTGGGAGGATGATCCCTCTCGTGCAGCAGTGCCTGATGGGAGAAATATGTTATACTGTAAGTCCCCCATGTAGTCCCCTCTGGGAGTGCCCCTGGGAAGGGACTCAGGAAACCCCTTGCATGGGGACTTGTATAAATTGTCGTGCCGATTAAAGGATTGTCAGTTGACTCCCAAAACTGTGTCTCGTCCGGTTATTGGGAGGTTGGGGATATTGCCTTGGTGTTTTCAGCGCTTGACTGTGGATTCGTTTCTGGACCAGCGGAATTCGTGGATTTTATATTGGCGTTCCGCTACAATTGGTGGCAAGCGACGGGATCCAACTCTACAGCCGAATACAGCGCATTCGAATGAAAGGAACTACCGAACGGAAAGGCAATTCGTATGAAACAAGCAGACGAAAGCGATCAGTGAATGGGGACTGATTACACGGCGTTAAAGAGACAGACGCTAAAGGAACTGCTGGAGGCTAGAGGGAGAAGCGCTAGCAACAAATCGAAGGCAGTACTGATTGCAGAGCTAATGGAGGGCGACCAGGCACACAGCAGTCCACCCCCACCTGCCAGAGAGGAAACACCATACCAGAGGGAACTGAGAACCCGGCTGGAATTTGTACCACAGCCAGTAACCCTGGACATTTTAACCGTGCTAATGGCCGACGTCCAGGACTACATTATGGCACAGCAACCCCAGAGGTCACCATCCAGGGCGGAATCCATCGTCAACTCATTTTGCCCTCCAACAAAGCAGAAAATACCGTACCAGGCATTTAAAACATTCTGCGAGGAGAAGGATGAGATAGACGGATATCTGCAGGATTTCGAGAGGCTATGCGACCTGCACGACCTGGAACCGACCATGTGGGTACCCTTACTGGCAGGCAAGTTGGCAGGACGAGCAGCAGAGGCTTACCGCGCTGTGCCCAGAGAGGACAGCAAAGACTACTTTAAAGTAAAAAGAGCAATCCTAGAAAGATATGCCATAACCCCAGAGGCATACCGACGGAAATTTCGGGGATTGAAAAAAACCCGACAGAGATTCCCACGCAGAATGGGCGCATAAGCTGGACCAAGCTTCACAAGGGTGGATTCAGGCAAGTCAAGCCACCACCATGGAGGAACTGCGCCAACTCATCTTGCTGGAGCAATTCTTCAACGGTCTGTCACCAGAGGCACAGGAGTGGGTAAGGGACCGAAAACCTCTCAACCTCACAGCAGCCGCCCGATTGGCAGACGAACACTTTGATGCCCGGAGACACCATGGGCTCACCAACAGGGGTCCCCTGAGACCGCCAATACAACATCACCCAGCCAGCTCCACACCCGCCAACCTACCCCCTTCAGGCCACCACCAGGAAACCCCCCACCGCCAGCCCGCTACAATGGCAGGGCCAACATACAATGCCATACCTGCCGGCAGTGGGGGCATATGTCTCGGGAGTGCACCCAGAATCGTAGCAGGCAGGCGTGGAACCAGGTACGGCAGAATTCCGCCCCCAGGGCGGCGGCCCATTTCTACCACGCAGAACCTGACCATTCGGAGCTGACAAGTGTACCAACCGAGGAACCATTGGGGGTTCTGTACGAGGTAATGTCTGTGCAAGCCACGGACAACCGGCAGCATCACCGCCAAGTTGTATTTGTGGGAGGGAAAGAAGTGCAGGGGCTGCGGGACTCGGGAGCCACCTTAACCTTAGTGGCCCCCCATCTAATTCCGGATACGGCCCACACTGGCGGATCAGTGGCAGTTCGGGTAGCAGGGGGAGCCATGTACCGGTTACCCACGGCCAAGGTGCATTTGAATTGGGGTGCTGGGGAGGGGGTTGTGGAAGTGGCCATAATGAAAAAGCTACCGGCCGATGTTGTTTTGGGGAATGACTTGGGCCAGATGACTTCTGCTTTTCTACCCCAGGCCCCGTCACAAGAGGCGCATCCGGTAACCACCCGGCAACAGGCTCGCACCACGGCATTCCCCGCACACTCTGAGGCTCAGGTAAGAAATCATGACCCCCCCTTGACAGGCATGACTTGGGACACCCCGTCCACGTTCGAAGTAGAGGTACAGACCGACCCCACACTGCAGGTATACCGGGATAGGGTAGATACGGACCAGGTGGGGCGGGAGGGAGAACAGTACAGGTGGGAGAAGAAGTTACTATACCGGGTGGCGGAAAGGGCAATAGGCAACTCTGTGATGCTCCAAACTAAGCAGTTAGTAGTGCCCCAGAAGTATAGGCAGGAGTTACTAAGAATCGCCCATGATATCCCTCTGTCCGGCCATCTAGGGATGACCCGGACCCGGTATCGCTTAACGCACGCATTCTTTTGGCCCGGGATTTCTAAAGACGTGAGGCAATACTGTACCTCCTGTGATGTGTGCCAGAGGGTAGGCAAGAGGGGGGACCGCCACAAGGCAAAACTGTGTCCCCTACCTATCATTGAAGAACCATTCAGCCGTGTGGCAGTGGATATAGTAGGGCCACTACCAAAACCCAGCCCTTCTGGGAAACGGTATATCCTGACCGTGGTGGATTACGCCACCCGGTACCCCGAGGCGATTGCCCTAACTAATATACACGCCGAGACCGTAGCTGAAGCCTTGATGAAAATATTCTCCCGAGTAGGGTTCCCACAGGAAATGGTCTCTGATAGGGGGACGCAATTCACGGCTGAGGTTACTCAGCAATTATGGAGGATATGTGGCATTAAGCCGATCATTAACTCCGCCTACCACCCGCAATCCAATGGGTTATGTGAGAGATTCAACGGCACCCTAAAACAGATGCTCCGGACATTCGGAGAGACCCATAAGGACTGGGAACGATTCCTTCCCCATCTGTTGTTTGCATACAGAGAGGTACCCCAAGAGTCCACAGGTTTCTCCCCATTTGAGCTATTGTTTGGGAGAAGGGTCCGGGGGCCGTTGGATCTCATTAGAGAGCATTGGGAGGGGGAGAGTAGCGCAGATGGGACCCCAATTGTACCCTACGTGCTGGCGTTCCGGGATCGCCTGGAGGAATTGACCCAGGCAGTGCGCACCAACCTCCAGGCCGCCCAACAACGACAGCGTCGTTGGTATGACAAGGGGGCCAGAGACCGTAGTTTTCAAGTGGGACAGAAGGTGCTAATCCTTAAACCGGTCCGCACCGATAAACTACAGGCCGTCTGGCAGGGCCCATACCAGGTGGTAGAGCAGAGATGCGATACCACCTATGTGATCGGCCCATGCTCCGGAGTAGGGAAGAGACGCATGCTCCATGTGAACATGCTCAAACCCTACCACGAGCGGACGGAGGACGTGGCAGCTATTTGCACGCCCGCCTCCGAAGATCAGGAGAACCTGCCCCTTCCAGATCTGTTAGAGCAGGAGGAGCAGAAGGAACCCTCCCAGGGGGTTCAACTGGGGGAGCGGCTAAGTCCTCAAGAGCGTATCCAGGTACAAGAACTGATAGCAACCAAGGGCGCCGCCTTTTCTAACCTACCTGGGTACACTCCACTAGCCACCCACCGAGTAGAAACCCCGGGACAGCTTCCCATGCGACAGACTCCCTATCGGATTCCCGAATCCGTGCGGGAACATATGAGGAAAGAAATTGACGAGATGTTGCAGTTGGGGGTTATTGAGCACTCCGATAGCCCCTGGGCATCGCCGGTAGTCCTGGTTCCCAAGAAAGATGGTACCACCCGGTTCTGCGTGGACTACCGGAGGTTGAACGACAAAACTGTGTCGGACGCCTACCCGATGCCTCGGATAGACGAACTGCTTGATAAAATGGCCAGGGGTCAGTATCTCACTACCATAGATTTGTGTAAGGGATACTGGCAAATTCCACTAGCCGAGGACGCCATCCCTAAGTCGGCGTTTGTCACCCCGTTTGGCTTGTACCAATTTCGAGTCATGCCATTCGGGATGAAGAACGCCCCCGCGACCTTCCAGCGGATGGTGGATCGGCTACTGGACGGGTTCCAGGACTATGCGTGTGCCTATCTGGACGATATTGCCATATATAGTCCGACCTGGTCGGAGCACCTACAACACATAGGGGCCGTAATAGATAGGATTCAGGAGGCAGGGCTTACCTTGAAACCCAGCAAATGCCACATAGGGATGGCAGAGGTCCAGTACTTAGGACACCGGGTGGGTAGCGGGCAGCAGAAGCCTGAGCCCGCAAAGATTGAAGCTGTAGCCCAGTGGCCTACTCCTAGGACCAAAACCCAAGTCCTGGCTTTCTTAGGTACCGCAGGGTACTACAGAAAATTTGTACCCAACTACAGTGCCCTGGCCAAACCCCTGACAGATCTGACGAAGAAAAACCTGCCCCGGCAGGTCGTCTGGGCCCCAGAGTGTGAACAGGCATTCAATCAGCTGAAGACGGCTCTGACCAATGCCCCTGTACTGGCAGCTCCCGATCCAACTAAACGTTTTCTTGTTCACACAGACGCCTCAATGTTTGGATTGGGAGCAGTACTGAGCCAGGTCGGAGCCGATGGCGGAGAACACCCCGTAGCATACTTGAGTCGGAAATTGTTACCCCGAGAGGTGAGCTACGCCGCCATAGAAAAAGAATGCCTGGCCGTGGTGTGGGCCCTGAAAAAGTTACAGCCATATCTCTATGGGCAACCCTTTTCTTTGCTCACAGATCACAACCCGTTGGTGTGGCTAAACCGTGTGGCTGGAGACAATGCCAGGCTGCTGCGCTGGAGTTTAGCGCTGCAGCCCTTTGACTTTACAATTCACTACCGCCCAGGGAAACAAAACGGTAATGCCGACGGGTTGTCCCGACAAACAGACCTTGAGAAATGATCTGTGAGCACTCCTCCGGACATCCCCAAGCCGATCCGTTGGGATCAGACTGTGTATGCCGGCTTGGTTCTGGGGGAGCATTGTGGCAAACCTAGCCACTTGGACAATAACTAGAGACTGGGCCTTTAAGGGTTGCCAATAGGTCGGGCGAGATATGCGCTTTATACTTATGTATATGTTAATGTATTTTCCGTATTGCCTGTAATGCTGTTTCCGCCGAATGCAAATGGCGGTTTTGTATGGGGATTCTCTTTCGTTTCACGAACGGCACTTTAGAAAGCCGTTCATGAACCGAACGCGATACCCCCTAATAGCCCACACACTTAGAGGCGTGTGGCGCTAGTTAACCGATTGCAACATTGTTGCAATCGGTTATTAGAGGCTCTCCCGGGTGGCCGTCGTTCGACTACCGACCATGCGGCGGTCGGCCATCTTGGATCCCTTGTTCGTCAGCGGGTCCGTGTCGTGGAACGCATACCATTACAATGATTATTCGACGGCACGAACACCGCTGAGCCTCCCAGACGTTCGGGAGTTTCAGGACCAGGTTCACGAAAAGCAATCGGTCCTTTTTGTGGGTTTTGAAAGAAATGTGTTTTCTGTGCGGCGTTCGGTTATTTTGGCTGGGATCTGAGCGGCAATCTCACGAATGATGCGCCCAGACCCCAGCTAACTACCGAACGTCCATTCGTGTAAATCCACCGTATATTTTAAAAGTTATGTATTTTTATATGAATTGCCGGTTCTGCTGCACGAGGGGATAATCCCCTTTACGGTGCATTCTGGGAGGATGATCCCTCTCGTGCAGCGGTGCCTGATGGGAGAAATATGTTATACTGTAAGTCCCCCATGTAGTCCCCTCTGGGAGTGCCCCTGGGAAGGGACTCAGGAAACCCCTTGCATGGGGACTTGTATAAATTGTCGTGCCGATTAAAGGATTGTGAGTTGACTCCCAAAACTGTGTCTCGTCCGGTTATTGGGAGGTTGGGGATATTGCCTTGGTGTTTTCAGCACTTGACTGTGGATTCGTTTCTGGACCAGCGGAATTCGTGGATTTTATATTGGCGTTCCGCTACACCATAGCTCATGAATGTCACGATTCGGGGAACCAAACACGCCAACACACACACACACAAAGTGCCGTACCGGACCTTAGAGTGGCCGGGCTAAGCACACAAAGAATAGTCAGGAAACAAGCCGAGTAAGGGGAACCAGAAGACAGAATAACGATAGACAAGCCGAGGTCAAAGGGTAGGAGAAAGTCACAAAGTCGGATAACAAGCCAGGGAGTACGTAACCAGAAGCACAAGTTCAGAATCAATACTAACAAGCAAAGACCACAACAGGGCGAAGAGGAATAGGAAAGGTAAGTATATAAATCCAAAGGTTAATTCTGATTGGATAATTTCCAATCAGAATTAACAATCACACGTGGGAGATATCTAAACCTCCCACTGTGATTGAGGCACTGTGCCTTTAACGCCGGGTCAGGTGACTGACCCCGGCGTTGGTTAAAGTGGGCGGTCTCCCAGCGTGCAGCGTCATGCATGCTGCCGCTGGGAGACACAGAGGAAGAGGCGGACGGCACCCGTGGGAGAGAGGGTGCCGCCCGCCGAGCACACGGCTGAAGGGGGACCGCGGACGGCTGGAGGGTGAGTGCCGCGAGTGGACTGCAGCCTCCCCTCGCAGCCGCCCGCGGGACCCTGACAGTACCCCCCCCTCGAAGACCGCCCAGAGGGCGGGAAGCAGAATGCTTCAAAGGAAACCGGGCATGAAAGGAGCGGACTAAAGAGGGGGCGTGCAAATCAGAGCTCGAAACCCAAGACCGCTCCTCAGGGCCGTAACCCTTCCAATCCACCAGGTATTGCAGCCGACCCCTAGAAACACGAGAGTCGAGAAGGGCAGCTACTTCGAACACGTCACTAGAGACAGTACGAGGGGAAACGGGCCGTCCGAGAGGACGAGAGAACCGGTTACACAGCAAGGGCTTCAAAAGCGAAACGTGAAACGTGTGCGGAATACGCATGGAAGGAGGCAAGTCCAGGGAGTAGGAAACGGGGTTGAATCCTACGTAACACTTTGTAGGGACCAAGAAACCTGGGAGCAAACTTCATGGAGGGGACCCTGAGACGGAGGTTCTTGGAGGACAACCACACCCTATCACCCGGAGTATAAGAAGGGGTCGCACCCCTATGGCGATCAGCGAACTTCTTCTGAGCAGCTGCTGAACGAGACAGCGCAATATGGACCTGATCCCACGTCTTCCGTAAAGAGGCGAGGTGCTGGTCCAAGGCGGGCATTCCCTTGTCAGAGAACGCTCCGGGAAGGACAGAAGGCCGAAACCCATAAGCAACCTCAAAAGGACTTAAGCCAGTAGACGAATGAGACACCGCATTCCTGGCAAATTCAGCCCACGGAAGAAGGCGAGACCAGTCGTCCTGGTGCGCATTAGTGAAGCAGCGCAAATACAATTCCACAGACTGATTAGCACGTTCGGCTGCACCATTAGATTGCGGGTGATAGGAGGAAGTGAACGACAAGGAGACCCCCATCTCAGCACAAAAGCCCCTCCAAAACCGAGAGACAAATTGCGGGCCCCTGTCAGAAACAATATCCTGAGGTACCCCATGCAAGCGGAACACTTCCTTGGCAAACACCTGGGCAAGCTGAATCGCAGAGGGTAGTTTCTTAAGTGGAATAAAGTGGGCCATTTTAGAGAACCTATCCGTCACAGTTAATATCACCGTCTGACCATCAGAAGGAGGAAGGTCTACAATAAAATCCATGGACAAGTGGGTCCATGGTTTCTTGGGTATAGATAGAGGCATCAGTAGGCCTTGGGGTCTCATATTAGGAGACTTACACTGCTTACAGACCCGACAAGCCTGAACAAAATCCACTTGAGTGAAGGCCACCAGAACTGTTGAAGGAGGCTCTTATAAGTCTTGGTAACCCCCGGATGACCAGCAGTTTTGGCGGTGTGAAATAATGTTAACAACTTTTTTCTATCACTTACTTTCACGTATAGTTTACCAACAGGCGTCTCCTGAGGCACTTGGGTTAGGTATGTCTTAATATTCTCAAGGAAGGGAGATGAAACAACCAAACGGGTAGCAGCTATGATCTGAGAAGCTGGTACAATAGGTTCAGGGGTTGGGTTAACAAATTCTAAAGGTTCATACTGTCGAGAGATAGCGTCAGCTTTGGCATTACGGCAACCAGGTCTATAGGTAATAATGTATTGGAATCGCAAAAGGAATAGAGACCATCTAGCCTGTCGGGCGGACAACCTTCTAGCATCGGCTATATAGGAGAGGTTCTTATGATCTGTTAGAACCATAATTTTGTGTTTAGAACCCTCTAATAAGTACCTCCATTCCTTAAAAACTAACACAATAGCTAATAGTTCTCTGTTCCCAACATCGTAATTCTTTTCTGGATCAGACAATCTTTTAGAAAAGAAACAACAGGGATGGAGGGGTTCGTCATACGATAACCTTTGTGATAGTACTGCTCCCACCCCCGATTCAGAAGCGTCTACTTCCATAACAAAGGGAAGAGAAGAATTAGGGTGGTGTAGTACTGGAGCAGAGGCAAATGCTTTCTTGAGAGTTTCAAAGGCTTTAAGGGCTTCAGGAGTCCAAACCATAGGGTGTAGACCTTTTTTAGTCAGCTTTGTGATAGGGGAGATAAGTGGTGAGAAGTTTTTTATAAATTTTCTATAATAGTTAGCAAAACCTATAAAACGCTGGATAGCCTTAAGTCCTTGGGGAAGTGGCCAGGACAGTATAGCTTCCAATTTAGCAGGATCCATACTAAAACCCTGTTCAGAAATTATATATCCCAGGAATTGCACAGAGGTCTGATCGAACAGACATTTTTCTAACTTACAATAAAGTCCGTTCTGTAATAATTTTTTAAGCACAATCCTAACATGTTTATGATGTGACTTCAAATCAGGAGAATATACAAGTATGTCGTCAAGGTACACCACGGCACAGACATGCAATAGATCCCTAAGGACATCGTTTATGAGATCCTGAAACACAGCAGGAGCATTACACAGTCCAAAAGGCATGACCAGGTATTCATAATGCCCACTACGCGTATTGAACGCTGTCTTCCACTCATCATTCTCCTTTATACGGATAAGGTTATAAGCCCCCCTGAGGTCTAGTTTAGTAAAGTACTTAGAACCTTTAACGCGATCAAACAATTCAGTGATGAGGGGGATAGGGTAGGCGTTTTTAACCGTTATATTGTTCAGACCCCTGTAGTCTATACACGGCCTCAAATCGCCCTCCTTCTTTGCCACAAAAAAGAAACCAGCACCAGCAGGAGAGGAGGACCTTCTAATAAAACCTTTCCTTAAGGATTCTCGTATGTACTCCTCCATGACATGGTTTTCTTTCTCAGAAAGAGGGTAGACCTTACCCCTAGGGGGCATAGTGCCCGGTAATAGGTTTATGGCACAGTCATAGTCACGATGTGGAGGTAGTTTATCTGCCTCCCTCTTTTCAAAAACCAATGCAAGGTCTGCATATACAGAAGGGACAGAAACAGAGAGTGGTTTAGCCGTGGGCACGTTGAGTAAACAAACAGGACGTACATTATTATTATTATTATTATTATTGCCATTTATATAGCGCCAACGGATTCCGTAGCGCTTTACAATATTTTGAGAGGGGGGGTGTAACAATAAATAGGACAATTACAAGAAAACTTACAGGAACAATAGGTTGAAGAGGACCCTGCTCAAACGAGCTTACAGACTATTGGAGGTGGGGTATTTGAAACATTAGGACAATAAATATCAAGTAGGAGTGAAGCAGAGCTGGAGGAGAGAGCAAAGCACTGTCCCATAGGAGAGAGCAGGAGACAGGTATGTAAGGTAGAGATTACTCTGGGATGAGCCATACAGTCTCGTTGACAGGATTCCCCCCAGGATAGTATATCCAAGCAACCCCAATCGAGAACAGGGTTGTGTTTCACTAACCAGGGAAAACCCAGAACGATGGAAGCAGTAGGGGAGTCAATTATTTGGAAGGTTAACCTTTCCTTATGCAAAACACCCACAGACATCACTATTTCTTGGGTCTCATGGGTCACCAGAGGTTTCTCAAGTGGTCTACCATCTATGGCCTCAACGACCAAGGGTGTGGCCTTTATCAAAGTTAAGGCTGCGGTTTTAGCGAAGTTCTCATCCATAAGGTTGTCTGCCGCACCTGAATCGATCAAGGCTTTGGTGGTTATGGTGGTTTTATTGACCAAAAGAGAAACCGTAATAAACGGTCTGGAGATGGACACATGAGGGGACAAAGTCATAACACCCGAGGCCGACCCCTCTCTAGGCCTTAGGTGCTGTAGTTTCCCTGTAACTTAGGGCAGGCATTACAGTGGTGCCCCCTCTTTCCACAATAAAGGCATAACCCCTCCCTTCTACGATATGCTCTTTCAGCCTCAGTTAGCCCCGTAGCACCCAATTGCATGGGTTCGGGGGTTGGTTGACTAGGAGCGGGTAGTGCTAGTAAAGCAGTAAAGGGGGGAGCAGGTAATGCCCGTGTATCCATCCGTCTTTGACTACGCCTCTCTCTAATACGGTTATCAATAAGAATGACATAATCTATGACATCATCTAGAAGAACAGGCAATTCCCTGGATGCTATTTCATCCAGTATGTAGGCGGCCAAACCCTCCTGAAAGGCTGTTACGAGGGCATCATTATTCCAAACCACTTCAGCTGCTAGCGTGCGGAATTCGATAGTATAATCCGCTACAGATCTATTACCCTGTCGTACCCTAAGCAGAGCTTTGCCAGCAGAGGCAACCCTACCGGGTTGATCAAACGTACGTTTGAAAGCTGTCAAGAAATCTACAAAGGACATAGGAGATGTATTCTCCCACATGGGGTTAGCCCATGCTAAAGCTTTCCCGGACAGGTGGTTAATCAAAAAGGCAATTTTGGATCTGTCAGTGAGATAGGAACGTGGATTCATCACCAAATGGATGTCAATTTGGTTAAGGAAACCACGACACAATGCTGGGTCACCGCTGTAGCGTTGTGGTGGTGTCATGTGAACAACATGAGCAGGAACGGGTACCGGAGTGGGAATGGGTTCGGGCACAGCAGCAGCAGCCTCCTGGACGGCAGGTTGCAAGTGTGCAGTACGAGCCAGTATGGTTTGTAAAGCTTGGGCAAACTGGTCCATACGGTGGTCCAAGCCATCCATTCTAGCCTCCTGAGTAACTAGGAGCTGTGGTATGTCAGCAGGTTCCACTATTTGGACAACTTGGGCGCTCAGATCTAGGCTTTTCAGGGACATAACACATGTGGGTTCCTGTAATGGATCACCTGTACTCCGAGTGAGTACCTTCCGTTGACGGACGCTTCCTAGCTTGCACCGAGGACCATAAGCACCGCACCGGACACCACAACCACCACAGACTCCTAAACGGTACGTAACTTAACTGGAGTCTCACTGTCTTCCTTCCACCCTGGATCAGCGTCTGTCCTCCAGGACCATGTAGGAAAGACCTCTCCTCCAGGAGAGCGTATCAGGAACAGCTCTTAAAAGAGCTAAGTGATTAGAGCTCAGGGGAGTATACAAAGTATAGCAATCCCCAGTGTGATTATAGCAGTTCCCCTCCAATCACGAGATAAGACTACGTGTTGAGAGTCAAACAGGAGCAGAACGCACTGATGCTTTATTGCTTCTGTTATACACTTTTTGCCACAAGGTTACCACCCATGTGGACCTTGTTGGGCACTGAAAACACAAACTCAACAAGCAATAGTTTACAGTCACACCGATAAACACTCCCATTCATTACAGTAAATTCCTCCCCTCTGCTTGGGAGATAATTGAGTTAATTGCTGTATCAACTCAATTATCTCCAAGCGAAAAATATACTTTTTACACATTTTTCATAACTTCACAAAATGCAATAAAAGTTAAATTTTCTGAACCAGCATAATTAGGGAACCTACATATCCAAAAATCAAGCGAATTGGTCCAGTGGTTCGAGAGATAGCTGGAAGTCACATTTGACCGACCACAAGCATGGCTTTCCTGCCCAAAACAGTTCTACAGATTCGGTCTATTAACCATAGTCAAATACTGTTCAAATGCACGAACACTGGCCATTTGTGCAAATAGTCAATGTTAATGTGGCGTTCATATTGTCGAACGCCGTTCGACTACTGTGGAAGCATTGAAGTTCCAGAGAAGGTAAAAGTTCAGCGTTGTTCTTCGTCAAAAGACCGCTGACCGCATTCGGCTACATTAAAATGGCTGCTGCCACATGTTCGTATGCACGAATGGTGGTCCCTTTGACTACTTCGGCACTTTGGCTGCATCCGAAGTGCCACTTCAAAAGTGCAGAGCTATAACAGTACAAATTAAAGGGCCAGAAACAGTCTCCAAAATATAATAGCCATAAATAGAGGTTTTTAAATGGCAATACCCAGGAGCCATAGTCACAAGGCAAAAGGCTAGCCATTAGTCCTCTCTAAGAACAAGTGGTGAAGGGCACTTCGTCACAGTTCCTGTATAGTTTGAATGTAATTTGGGGGTGTTTTGTGTATTTTTTGTCTGGTTCCCTGTAACTGAGAGATAATTGAGTTACCAGTCTTTGACTCAATTATCGTCCAGACACAGGGATGCCTGGGAGCAGGGGAGGGCTGGCAGCGTTAGGCCTGGGGGGCAAATCCAGGCAAGTGGCCCATCGCACCAAGAGGAGAGTAAACACACGTTTCTCATGTGATTGAAAGAGGGGGCAGTCACCTAAACAGACACACTCATTGACAGGCACACACACTTGCTGATTTGACACACACTAACAAACACACACTCAATGACAGGCGCACGCACACACTCACTGACAGACACACTGTTACAGGCATACTGACTCACACAGGCATACAAATTGACACACACACACACACATACAGGCATACTGGCTAACACACACACACACAGACAAACTGGCACACACACACATACACACAGAGACATACATACTTGCACACACACAGACATACTTGCACACACACACACACAGACATACTGACACACACACACAGAGACATACTCATACACACACACTTTACACTTTTAAAGCCAGTTTCCTACCTTTGCTGGTACCTTTCCTGAGGTCCAGTGTGCTGGCTAGGGTGCTTGGGAGTTGG
>OW240917.1:2118340-2220293 GCA_933207985.1 Pelobates cultripes
GGTCTGTGACAGAACCATCTGTCTGCTTGCATTCGTCTGTTTGTTTCCCGTTCGTATGAATGGCTGGTTTCTATAGCCCAGCCATTTGAATGACTATTTTTTCCCGAACAAACCTGCCGAACGAACGGCCACCCAAGAGAGGAGTGTGCTGCTGGTTAACGTAGTGATCCCAATTAGAACGTTGTGGTTAACCGCAGACACTTCTCAATTAAACCGAATTCAGGGTGGTCGTCGTTCGTATGTCGACCACGAGGCAGCGGCCATTTTAAACCAAGCGAAAGCCCAGCGGTGTTCGGCTCTATTTCTATGGAACTAAAAACGGACACTTTTTCTGCCGAACACCGCTGAAACAACGGAACGCCTGGCTGCCTCCACGAAAGCATGCGAACACCGGCCGTTCGGGAGATTTGGAGCATACGAAAAGACTTAACCCAGATAGCCTTCCCATGAAGTCATTCGTATACCGAAAGACTGTAAGAACTTTGACTCCATGGCGATTGAACTATGTGTGTGGGATCTGAGCGCTATTCGCTAATAATATGCACTCAGATCCAGGCTATCTGGGGATATGTAATACGAATGGGAAATGTTCGGTTTTTGTGTAGTTATATATTTTTATGTCTTTTATTATTTTATGTCTAAGATGGCGACTGGCTTTGTCCTGGAGTTAATTGAGTTACTTGGTAATTAACTCCAGGGCAGAGGGGAGGGAATCATAATGCACTGTGGGTAAAATCTGTGACTGTGTGTCTGAAATGTCCCCCTATCTGTCTGTCATTTAAGTCTCCCATTTGGTCCCCTAGGGGAGTGTCCACCAGGTGGGAGACCTGCATAAATACAGGCAGGTAGCCCACAGTAAAGCCAGATCCTGTTTGACCCTCAATGCGGAGCTTCTGTCTCGTTATTGGGGGGATTTCTTCTTCACGTTTAGAGACTGCTGGATGGAACGGAAGCCGCTTGGTGAATATTGTTGTTCGGCGGCTGGCAGCAGTTCGTGTATTACCGTTCGGGAGTTTGGAGCCGTTCACAGAGCTCGGTCGGGAGATTGCCACTTCCCCTGCATTTGGTTCGTGCACTACAGGGTAAGCGAACGGAGGCTGTTACTGCAGACGGGGAAGGTCTACTAAACGGCGGTTTTGCCTAAAGACACAGGAGGTGTCTTAACAATTGGTGGCAAGCGACGGGATGAATCCCACAGCATTGGAGGTCAGCTACAAGACATGCAGTACGAGGAATTAAGGCGTGCTACACTTAAGGACATATTGTAAGGCCGAGGAAGGTCAGCAAGCAATTTAAAGAAACGGGAGATTATTGCTTTGCTACTAGAGATGGATGCAGCACCGGGAACGGAGAGAGTCAATGTGCCCAGTACTCCCCAGGGTATAACCACTAAGCTCTGCTAAGAGCTTGTTCCTGTTCCTGCTCTCTGGAATTCGGAGAGAGGTCGACCTGCTGGAAGCTGGACCCTGGTCCTGGGTCCAGAGTGGGTGGAGACGGCGAGATCCCAACCAAGCTGCGGCAGTTCGTGGGGTCTGCAGTGGTTATGGTGTCAGGCAGAGTGCTTGGAGTCCTCGGAAAGCACTAGGAGCATCCGTCGGCGGAAGGTACCCGGTCAGGGTGCCAGCGGTTCCATTACAGTGGTGGCAGCGGTGGGATGGCGTCCTAGTGCGAGGAGAAGCAGCGCAGAGGCACCGGTAACATTTGGAATTACAATTTGAGGGCAACGCTAGTATTCGTACAGCGCCCCTGTTCACAGCAAACATGACCTATCGCTTTGAGGGCGACGCTTACAGGGAGGAGGTCAAGAGGCGGTTAACCAGATATGGCCCGAATCTTTCGACAGAGGCGATTCTGGCAACCATGCGCAAGTTGGATGAGGAGAATCGAGCGGCATGGGAATTTGAGCTCCGATTGCGGAGATTGGGGCTGTGGCCAATTGATCTCTCTCCCCAGCGGCAGACAGCATCCCAGGGAGAGGAGATTGTCGGTCCCTCGTCCCTGCAGCAACCATCATCACTGGGGGTCGAGACAGTCGATCTGACTCCCCAGCGGCAGTGTGTTGTCAAGGGAGAAGAGACAACCGGTCTCTCTCCCCAGCGGCAGACAGCATCCCAGGGAGAGGAGATTGTCGGTCCCTCGTCCCTGCAGCAACCATCATCACTGGGGGTTGAGACAGTCGGTCTGACTCCCCAGCGGCAGTGTGTTGACAAGGGAGAAGAGACAACCGGTCTCTCTCCCCAGCGGCAGTGTGTACCCCAGGGAGCTGAAGGTGTCGTCCTTCCTCCCCAGCGGCAGTATGTATCCCAGGGAGCTGAAGGTACCGTCCTTCCTCCCCAGCGGCAGTGTGTAACCCAGGGAGCTGAAGGTGTCGTCCTTCCTCCCCAGCGGCAGTATGTATCCCAGGGAGCTGAAGGTACCGTCCTTCCTCCCCAGCGGCAGTGTGTACCCCAGGGAGCAGAAGGTGTCGTCCTTCCTCCCCAGCGGCAGTGTGTATGTGTCCTTCCTCCCCAGGCAATGTGTATCCCAGGGAGCTGAAGGTGCAGTCCTTCCTCCCCAGCGGCAGTGTGTATCCCAGGGAGCTGAAGGTGCAGTCCTTCCTCCCCAGCGGCAGTGTGTATCCCAGGGAGCTGAAGGTGCAGTCCTTCCTCCCCAGCGGCAGTGTGTATCCCAGGGAGCAGAAGGTGCAGTCCTTCCTCCCCAGCGGCAGTGTGTAACCCAGGGAGCTGAAGGTGCCGTCCTTCCTCCCCAGCGGCAGTGTGTACCCCAGGGAGCTGAAGGTGCCGTCCTTCCTCCCCAGCAGCAGTGTGTACCCCAGGGAGCTGAAGGTGCCGTCCTTCCTCCCCAGCGGCAGTGTGTACCCCAGGGAGCAGAAGGTGCTGTCCTTCCTCCCCAGCGGCAGTGTGTATCCCAGGGAGCCGAAGGTGCCATCCTTCCTTCCCAGTGGCAACTTACCCCACAAAGAGGAGACACTAGTCTCCCAGAAGGTGCAGAGGAGACCGTGGTCTCTGCACCCGACTTACAGGGATGTTGGACAGCCTGTCCAGATCCCCAACTACCCTTGCAGGGACACCAGGAGGAGGGGGTAAGTACTATTTCCCCTCCCCAGCCATGGCCTAACCCAGCTGCCCCAGCCGAAGCGCTGGCATCGGGGCAGAGCGCAGTTGGCCTCTGCCCCCCAAGCACCCAAAGCGTGTTACCCAGTGACCTCAGAGGAATACCCAGGTGCAGTAAATGTGTGTTGTGGGTGGGCTACTCATGTACTTGTTCACTGTGGGTGGGTTTATCGACTAACTCAAGCACTGACCGACAGGTCAGGTACCTGGTTAGTCTCCCCCCCAAAGGGGAGATGTGTGACGAAATGCCTTTTGTCACCGGATTTTCCCCTGGCTGTTGGAGGAGCCTGATTGCCAGCCTCTTGCCTCATGACTGTGACGAGACCAATCTCGCCACATTGCATTGGAGAAGCCTGGTTGCTCGCCTGCTGCCTTTGGACTATGGCCCCTTTTAAAAAGACTTTATTTTTGCATGCAGAAAAGCTGTATTCGTGCTTTTCTGCCGGTTGTTCGGTAGTTTCAATCTACCGAACAACCGTACGAATGACTGGACCACCTGGGAGCTGGAGTGTGCCGGCAATTAACCTCCCTGAAGCTGCGGTTAACCGCAGCTTAATTGATGAACGCTGGGTGGCCGCCGTTCGTATCCCGAACACGAGGTCGCGGCCATTTTAAACCATACGAATGAACAGCGGTGTTCGCCTCTATTTTCATGGAACTAAAAATCGGACACAGTTTTGCGCGAACACCGCTGAAGCCGCCGACCTCCCTTCTTGTTCGGTGAAAGCACACGAATGACCCGGTGTTCGGTATTTTTGTGTGAATGTCTTATACCCCAGATAGGAATCCCATGGAGCCCATTCGTATGAAACTGACTGTAAAGACTTTGGCTCCATGGCGATTGAACTGTATTCGTGTAGTCTGAGTGCCATTCACCTAATAATGTGCACTCAGACCTTAGCTATCTGGGGATATGTTACATGTCTGTGGTTTATGTAGTAAATGTTACTTTGTGCATTTTAAAGTGTTATGCTGGTTTTGTGTTCCCACGTGTGTAATGGAGTTTTGCCTTTGTCTTGGGAGATAATTGAGTTACTTCCCAATTATCTCCCAGGGCAGAGGGGAGGAAGCCAGGATGCATTGTGGGAATATACTGTGACTGTGTGTCCTTTTTGTATACTTGTCTGTCCCTTGTCACAGTCTCCCATCTGGTCCCCTAGGGGAGTGTCCACCAGGTGGGAGACCTGCATAAAAGCTGGGCAGGTAGCCCTCATTAAACAGACCACTGCTTGACCCTCAACACGGAGCCTTGTCTCGTCTTTGGGGGGATTTACTGTATGCTGCTAAGGACTGATTGCCAGGAGTGTAAGCCGCTTGGGAGCTTTTCCTGTTCGTCTGGTAGCAGCAATTCGTATGGTTCCTGTTCGTGTATTTGGAGTGCTATATTGGATGCCATTCGGGAGTTTGGAGCATTCACTTATTGGCGGTTCGTGAGTTTTGGTGATTATACCGTAGCTGTGCCTGTCTCTGAAAAGGGGGATTATCGTCTAAGTGGTTTTTTCCCCTTTTATGCTAAACGGTCCGTTACAATTGGTGGCAAGCGGCGGGATCGTTCCCACGGACTACAGGACAGCTACAGGAGACACCATTCCGTGGATTTACAATTTGAGGGCAACGCATGTCCCAGTACAGCGACCCTGACAGCAACAGCATGGAACCAGCAGTGGCGTACAGCTACTCAAGGAGAGAGTTTGACAATATGATGGGATTGCGGCTGAAGTACTACGGACCCAATCCACCGGAGAAATCGGTGCAGCTTATAAGGAATCTAGTGTTCAAGAATCTGCAACACCGGGCAGAAAGAGAAGGTCAGCTGGCACGTTGGGAAGAACTCCAGCGACAGGTACTGCAGGGAATTGGGAGCCCAGTCTCCATTCCCCAGCGGCAGTGTGATATGCAGGGAATTGGGAGCCCAGTCTCCATTCCCCAGCGGCAGAGTGAATTGCAGGGAATTGGGAGCACAGTCTCCATTCCCCAGCGGCAGAGTGAATTGCAGGGAATTGGGAGCCCAGTCTCCAGTCCCCAGCGGGAGAAATTGCAGGGAATTGGGAGCCCGAGCTCCATTCCCCAGCGGGAGATATTGCAGGGAATTGGGAGCCCAGTCTCCATTCCCCAGCGGGAGAAATTGCAGGGAATTGGGAGCCCGAGCTCCAGTCCCCAGCGGGAGATATTGCAGGGAATTGGGAGCCTGAGCTCCATTCCCCAGCGGCAGGCTGAGTTACAGGGGACAGAGATAGTTGCTCCTGTCCCCCAGCAGCAGAAGGAATTGCAGGGAATTGGGAGCCCAGTCTCCATTCCCCAGCGGGAGATATTGCAGGGAATTGGGAGCCCGAGCTCCATTCCCCAGCGGGAGATATTGCAGGGAATTGGGAGCCCAGTCTCCATTCCCCAGCGGCAGTGTGATACGCAGGGAATAGGGAGCACAGTCTCCATTCCCCAGCGGCAGAGTGTCCTACCGGGAATAGAGAGCCCAGTCTCCTTTCCCCAGCAGCAGGACACTGTATTGGGAGCGGAGACAGTCGGTCTCCCTCCACAGAGGATGAAAATAGGTATGGGAGAGGAGCTTGCTACCACCTCTCCCCAGCGGCAGATCATTAATGGGCAGGGAATAGAGAGCTCAGTCTCCTTTCCCCAGCGGCAGAGTGTTATATTGGGAGAGGAGCCTGTTACCCCCTCTCCCCAGCGACAGGGCTGTCTAGCCAAAGGGGAGACAGTCGGTCTCCCCCTCCAGCAGCAGAGATGGGTAACCAAAGGGGAGACGGTCGGTCTCCAGCAGCAGGACTGTGCATCTAAAGGGGAGACAGTCAGTCTCCAGCAGCAGCAGCAGAGCGGTGTATTTAAAGGGGAGACAGTCGGTCTCCCCCTCCAACAACCAGGCTTCCACCAGGCTACCCTCCCAGTAGCGCTGGCAACAGGGCAGAGTGCCGCTGGTCTCTGCCCACGCAGCAACCCACCAAGTCAGCGTACCCGTACCCAGCACAGCCGTGGTGAGGCACCTGGACATGGACAAGCTTCTTCTCTACCCAGGTGTAGTAACCATTTATTGTGGGTGGGCTGTGCTGTGATTATTTGTTGTGGGTGGGCTGCTGGACTAACAAGGGCACTGACCGGCAGGAGGTCAGATACCCTGTTAGTCTGTTTGGAAAAGGGGAGAGATGTGACGAGACCAATCTCGCCACATTGCATTGGAGAAGCCTGGTTGCTCGCCTGCTGCCTTTGGACTATGGCCCCTTTTAAAAGACTTTATTTTTGCATGCAGAAAAGCTGTATTCGTGCTTTTCTGCCGGTTGTTCGGTAGTTTCAATCTACCGAACAACCGTACGAATGACTGGACCACCTGGGAGCTGGAGTGTGCCGGCAATTAACCTCCCTGAAGCTGCGGTTAACCGCAGCTTAATTGATGAACGCTGGGTGGCCGCCGTTCGTATCCCGAACACGAGGTCGCGGCCATTTTAAACCATACGAATGAACAGCGGTGTTCGCCTCTATTTTTATGGAACTAAAATCGGACACAGTTTTGCGCGAACACCGCTGAAGCCGCCGACCTCCCTTCTCGTTCGGTGAAAGCACACGAATGACCCGGTGTTCGGTATTTTTGTGTGAAATCTTATACCCCAGATAGGAATCCCATGGAGCCCATTCGTATGAAACTGACTGTAAAGACTTTGGCTCCATGGCGATTGAACTGTATTCGTGTAGTCTGAGTGCCATTCACCTAATAATGTGCACTCAGACCTGAGCTATCTGGGGATATGTTACATGTCTGTGGTTTATGTAGTAAATGTTACTTTGTGCATTTTAAAGTGTTATGCTGGTTTTGTGTTCCCACGTGTGTAATGGAGTTTTGCCTTTGTCTTGGGAGATAATTGAGTTACTTCCCAATTATCTCCCAGGGCAGAGGGGAGGAAGCCAGGATGCATTGTGGGAATATACTGTGACTGTGTGTCCTTTTTGTATACTTGTCTGTCCCTTGTCACAGTCTCCCATTTGGTCCCCTAGGGGAGTGTCCACCAGGTGGGAGACCTGCATAAAAGCTGGGCAGGTAGCCCTCATTAAACAGACCACTGCTTGAACCTCAACACGGAGCCTTGTCTCGTCTTTGGGGGGATTTACTGAATGCTGATAGAGACTGATTGCTAGGAGTGTAAGCCGCTTGGATGCTTTTCCTATTCGTCTGGTAGCAGCAATTCGTATGGTTCCTGTTCGTGTATTTGGAGTGCTATATTGGATGCCATTCGGGAGTTTGGAGCATTCACTTATTGGCGGTTCGTGAGTTTTGGTGATTATACCGTAGCTGTGCCTGTCTCTGAAAAGGGGGATTATCGTCTAAGTGGTTTTTTCCCCTTTTGTGCAAAACGGTCCGTTACAATGACTATGGTCCTGGGTTATTTGGCCCTTCAAGTACAATATTTGGGCATATTGGATTTGTATGGTGCTGCTGCTGGCCCTTTAAAAACCATCCCTGGACATATTATGACTTTTAGGAACAATTTTCCCTTTAAGACTGTGTAGCAGATTGCATTCAGGCGGTCTGCAATATTATATATGCTATTATGTGTTCGGTAAATTGGAAATGTGTAGGTTCTATGTGATAAATGTAACAGTATGTATTTTTATGTCTTTTGTTGTCCTTTGTCTGCCATGTGGCTAATGGAGTTTTGCCTCTGTCCTTGGAGATAATTGCATTACTTCTCAATTATCTCCAGAATAGAAGACTCTGAAACCAGTTTGGGCCAGATAGCCATGCTGCCAGCCAGGCCTCAAAAGATACTTGTGCTAACTTCTGAACCCCTGGTCTGATTCATGCCATTTTTTAATATGTTGTTCCCCTGAATGGATTGATTGTGAATATGTAGTTTTATGTGAATGTGATGTATAGTTTTAGAGTTATGAAAGTTGGGTAAAAAGTGTGTTTTAAAATGTATGGATAATTGGGTTACCTCTCAGGCTAAGGGGAGGAGATGTGTGGGATGTAACCATTGTGTGATTGGTTGTACTGTGTCCCACCCAGGGGGATGTCCCCTTGCATGGGGACCTGCATAAAAGAAGGTTCTTTGTGTGCCAATAAACAGATCATCTTGTACCTTCATGCAGTTTCAGCTCATGTTTGGGGGATTGGAGAAACTACACTCTGGGGATTGCTATAATCACTATACTCCCCAGGGTATAATCACTAAGCTCTGCTAAGAGCTTGTTCCTGTTCCTGCTCTCTGGAATTCGGAGAGAGGTCGACCTGCTGGAAGCTGGACCCTGGTCCTGGGTCCAGAGTGGGTGGAGACGGCGAGATCCCAACCAAGCTGCGGCGGTTCGTGGGGTCTGCAGTGGTTATGGTGTCAGGCAGAGTGCTTGGAGTCCTCGGAAAGCACTAGGAGCATCCGTCGGCGGAAGGTACCCGGTCGGGGTGCCAGCGGTTCCGTTACAGTTTGTATTTGGAATTGGTTTGGTTGTATGGAATTTGCTCTTCCCCACTGGAAAGAAGAAGCGAAGTGGCACCGCTTATAAGAAATTAGACGCTCTGTAGTCAGCCCGTCTAATACAGGTGGTTTGGGTCAGACTGAATCTTCTTGTAAATAGTTCATCTTCATGACACCGGTGTCCTGTCTTGACTAGTGTATCTAGGTGTAAATTTTGGTTGCTAGGTCAGGTGGACCGGGAGACTAAGCAGATTCTGGTGTACATTCTGTCTGCTAGATCTATCTAGGCAAAACTGTTGAAATGTTATGTGATCGGTTAGTATATGTGGATTAATAGCGTGGATAGTTGTATGGTTTCATTAATAGTTACAGTGATGAGTATATAGTGTTTGGTGAGTCTTGATTTTACTTGTGTGTGCGCGACGTCGTGATATTGTTGAGCATGTGATGATCCTGTGTGTGCGTGCATGTGTGTGTTTGGGCCTAGCAACTGTGCCATGTGGTGCTGGTGATTAGGAGATTGGTTTGACTGTTGAAACTGTGTGTATATTTGTACAGCTTTTGAATCAGATGTTCTGTTGAAATCATCTTCTGATTCACAAGACTGTTGGTCCTTTGTCTTGTATGTTAAAAAAAAACAAAAACCTGTGTAGTAGGGAGTGGCCTGTCCTGGTGGCCGCATGGCCTCCATGTGGCAGTCTTGACTTAAATTTAGTGCAGGGTGTACATGTGGCTGTAACTAGTAGGCCGGAATTCTATGATCAGTTTCCATATATTGACTGTTGGAAACTGATTGTTGAAAAACTACCTTGGTGAATTAAACTGTACCATGAGGAACAATGGAGCCACATGGTGGTCAGAACTAAGGCCTTAAAGGACCTCAGGGTCCCCCTCCCGCCAGGCTGGATGGAGAGGAAAGGGTTAAATCTTACCTTTTTTCCAGCGCCGGGCGGGGAGCTCTCCTCCTCCTTTCCTCCCTCTTCTCCTCCTCTACGGCTGAATGCGCATGCACAGCAGGAGCTGCGCGCGCATTCAGCCAGTCCATAGGAAAGCATTCACAATGCTTTCCTATGGACGCTGGCGTCTTCTCACTGTGAAAATCACAGTGAGAAGCACGCAACCGCCTCTAGCGGCTGTCAAGAGACAGCCACTGGAGGCTGGATTAACCCTATTATAAACATAGCAGTTTCAGAAAAAAGGGTTAACCCTAGCTGGACCTGGCACCCAGACCACTTCATTAAGCTGAAGTGGTCTGGGTGCCTATAGTGGTCCTTTAATTCCACCTAGTTTGGACACCCCCACCCTCCCTTGCATCTGATTACCAGCCCCCTATTCATCCTCCAGACCCAGAGTAGCCATTCCTCCACTCTTCCTCCCAAGCTAAAAATGGTATAGCTGGTATTTGCACTCCCCCTGCTCTATTGTCCCCGCCTACCCACATTCTTTTGTTTCAAACACTTGTATTTCTGTACCAACTGGTTCTTTGTAATTTGAACTGACTTCCTTTTTGGTAGGAGTGTATTTTAGCATTGAATTTTATTAACAGTTAAACTGTGAGGAGAATTCTTAATAACAGTAACAGTCTAAAATACAACTGGAAGAAATGATCAATGGTATAAGACGATAGGATATACTTTTATCCTTTTTTTGTAGTTACTGGATGGGCCCCTCCCAGCTTTGTCCAAAATATCCCCTTTACTAAAATACAAACTGAAATGTTTAATTTACCTTAGAACTAAAGATTTAATCAAGCCTAGATATCAGGGTGGACAGTGATTAAAATAAGTAATAATAAAATAGGACATAATTAATTAAAGTCTATCTGTTTCATTAGACTTTAGGAAGCACTCTAGGGCCACCTACTGGCCATCTTTGGGAGTTACATTGATAATACATTGTTTATAACAGACAGAAGTAGGATTGCTTACCCTATTTTAATATATTTATTGCTATAAGGTTTTATTTTATGTATAAATATATTAAAAGTTAGGTTTTTTTATTTTTTTCCATCCACCAAATGCTGACTAGTAAAATTATCTCACCCTCTTACACCTATCTTACTACTCCCAGACCGGAACCTATTACTGAGCAGCCTTGCCGAAGTCCCATACTAAGACGAAAACTGACTGGCACCCTTCCATCCCGACATTGCCAAATGCCCCTTCGACTTACACCTGGCCCACCACATATTGATGGTAATGGACAGTTGCAATTAGCAAATCCTGTATTTGTTTAAGTCCCTTTTACCATGTCCGACCTGTTCAATTGGAAGAGTGACTGTCCACAGAGGGGATATATTGCAGGTGGTAGACAAGAAGAGAGAAGAGGGCGAGGTGGTTATGGTAGCAGCTATAGAGGACGAGGTAGAGGAAGTTTTGGAGGGAATAATGGATATAGCAGAGGGGGTGTTCAGGGAGGGAGATATTATCCCCCTACCCAGAGATTAAGGGATAGGGAAGATAGAGATTTTGTAGGTCTGGCTGACACTGTCATGGAAGACTATTTATACCGACCGGGCTCCATCCCACTTGGCCGAGCAGAACCTATGGCCGATGTATCAATAGGGGGAAAAAGAAGTCCTTTCATGATAGACGTGCTGAACATTCTGTGGTGACCAAATTGGTAGCTCCTCCTTCTGAGAAGATTATAACTGTGATAGGAGCTACTGGGAAAAGCGCTGCTAGAACGATTCTCAGGAGTCGTACTTGCATTCTAGGAGGCCATTTTGTGAAGCACCAGTTCCTATACATGCCAGAGTGTCCAATCCAACTTCTAGGATGAGATCTATTATCAAAGCTTCAAGCTCAGATAACTTTTCTGCCTAATGGATCAACGTCTCTGAAGTTTAATAAATCACCTGGCATAATAGCGGTATCGCCAAAAGAAGAAGAATGGCGCTTCTATTCTGTAATAAATGCAAACCCTAAGAGTGATGGAACTTTATTTGACATTCCAGGAGTATGGGCAGAAAATAATCCTCAAGGACTTGCTTGTAACATCCCACCGATACATATTGAATTCGAGGTGTATCCTGTTAGCCTTTGTATGTTGTTCTTTTATCTACCCCAACAGCTGTAAAGGTGGCGGAAGTGACTCCTTGGATTCATCACTCTAGGGGTAAACCAGCGGCAGATTCCTGGCAAGCTACTCCAGATCCTGAGAATTCTTGCAAGATCCGGTTGAAGCGCATAACCCAGTTGGATTGAACATGTCGTGAGAAAAAGTACGAGGGGATATCGAGACATTCTAGTTAAAAGTCTACAGAGATCATCAAGTAGGTGTTTTGACGGCCATAATAAAGCCTGACCACCTGCCTACGTGTCATAAGCCAGAGTGTCTCGAGGAGATCTCTGTGAAGGAAAGTGAGGATCAGAAAGACAACAATCCTTGCAGCCCTCACAAGCGGGAAGCTGAGGTGCTGTCACACGGTCGAAGAATAAGATGAGGACCACAAGAATGATGTGCTTAATTACGTGTTTTAGTATTTTTATAATTTTTCAGAAGGGTAAAGGTAAGGATATTCAAAGCTGTGTTAGTTGTATTAAGACTACAAAAACAGGTAACCAAATATCCCAAATAGTGATGTCCCAAACGGTTCACCGAACGGTTCGCCACGAACGGTTCGCCACGGACTCATCATTGAGTAAACTTTGACCCTGTACCTCACAGTCAGCAGACACATTCCAGCCAATCAGCAGCAGACCCTCCCTCCCAGAACCTCCCACCTCCTGGACAGCTCACTAAGAATGCAGCTTCAAAATGGATGCTGTCCAGGAGGTGGGAGGGTCTGGGAGGCAGGGTCTGCTGCTGATTGGCTGGAATGTGTCTGCTGACTGTGAGGTACAGGGTCAAAGTTTACTCAATGATGAGTCCGTGGCGAACCGTTAGCGAACCGTTCGGGACATCACTAATCCCAAACTCTTATTTGGCACTCACAATATGAATGTAGAGGATCTGTGTCTAGGTGTAGGTACTTAGATACTGATTATAGTGTGTGTCAATCGATATCAGGTGAGCCCAAGTGTTTTGATCCCCAATTCCAACCCCGTACAATTTGGTTGGTAATTCGGAATAGTAACTCCCAGGAGATATTAATAAATAGGACTGTGATAAGCAACATTGTGGCAAACCTAGCCACTTGTAGCATGCTGGACTATATGTATAAAAAGGTTGTCTGTACTAACCACTGTATCTTAATGTATAACCTAGATCTACACTGTTTGGTTGCATAGAATTCATATGCTAGCAGCCGAAAGCCGCTAGCATTCATGTGCTTCGGTTCACGAAAAGCAACTGTACTGGCTGTTCGTGAACTGAAAGAGCTACCCCCTAGTAGCCCACACATAGAGGAACGTGTGGCGCTCATTAACCGATTGCAACATTGTTGCAATCGGTAATTAAAGACTTTCCTAAGTGGCCGTCGTTCGGCTACCAACCACGCGGCGGTCGGCCATCTTGGATCCTTTGTCTCACCAGCGGTGTTTGGTCGTTGAGCGCGTGAAGCAGAAATTGGCCACTCGATGGCGCGAACACCGCTGGACTTCCAGGCTGTTCAGGAGCTCCGGTCTTTCACTATTGCAGTTCCCCATCGGTGTTTGGTACTTTCAGACGAACTCAATGGCAAAGTGTATTTTGTGCGGCGTTCGGTTGTTTTAGCTGGGATCTGAGCGGTATTCTCACGAAATGTGCACTCAGACCCCAGCTATCTACCGAACGTCCATTCGTTTAAAGAACTCGAATATTGTAAAAGTTATGCATTTAAATGTAAAATGCCAGTTCTGCTGCACGGAGGGATAATCCACTTAACGGTATATTCCAGTGGGAGTATCCCTCTCGTCCAGCAGTGCCTGATGGGAGAAATGTTCAAAATGTTAAGTCCCCCATGTAGTCCCCTACTGTATTACCCCTGCAATGTCAGTAGGGAAACCCCTTGCATAGGGACTTGCATAAATAGCGGAGCTGCGAATAAAACTCTCAGTTGACTCCCAGAACTGTGTTTCGTCCGGTTACTGGGGGATTTGGGATATTGCCTTACTTTTCAACTCTTGACTGTGGATTACCTTCTTTACCAGCGGAGATCATGGAATTTAATATTGCCGCTCCACTACAACCATACATTCCATGGGTATTCTATTATTTGATGCATGTAAGGCGATTTCGGGTAGCAGAAAACCTTGGAATGTATGCGGTAATCTGATATGGGAACAGAATTATGGGTTTGACAATAAATATTTATGCCCTAGCAAAAGATCTACTGATCCTGACTGCCCAAATAGAGACTTTAACTTCTGCCCCTTCTGGTCATGTGTAGGTTGGGCGACCTGGGGAAAGACAGTAGATCAAGATATGATTATCCAAAGGTTGCCCACTACACCGTATTGTAAAACTATGGAGTGTAATCCCATTCACATGACCATTTCCAATCCGCAGAACTTTATTGACAAGTTTGGGAATCTCTTTGGGTTTCAAATACATGGTACAGGAGTAGATCCAGGGGCCATAATATATGTAGGTCTTGAAACTGAGACGGTAACAACTCAAACTCATCAGGTTTTTCATTCCTTCTATGAGGAGATGAGTGTTGAAGATAAAATTCCCCATAATGTTAAGAACCTATTTATTGATTTGTCTGAGAGTATTGCAGGTAGTCTTAATATAACTCACTGCTTTGTATGTGGCGGTAATGGGAGACCAGTGGCCATGGGAGGCGAGAGAAGTTTGGTACCCTGGTTCTGAGACAAATAAACAACAGATGCCTTCCCAAACTGGCCATCAAGTAAATGTAAGGGAAAAATCAGAGTGGCAGTTAAAAACATCTATCATAGGCCATGTATGTTTAGCTAGAAGAGGGCCAATGGAGAGTTACCCTGCTTAGGACAGAAGGCCTATAATGCTGATACAAAAGATACTACTTGGTGGTCAGCTTCAAATGTCTCAGAACCTATTAATCCGTTTGCCAATTACACTAGTTTGAAAGAGGTATGGTTTGATTTATCTGCCATATCCAATTGGAAAGCCCCAGTAAATCTATACTAGTTTTGTGGCAAGAAGGCATATTCAGAGTTACCACAAGACTGGGAAGGGGCATGTGTACTAGGTACACTCAAACCATCCTTCTTCTTGTTGCCAATTGAAACAGGAGAGACCTTGGGAGTTAAGGATGATGATGTAAATCATAAAAAGAAGCGAGCATCTTTGAATATAGGTAGCTGGGAAGATGATGAGTGGCCTCCCCAACGTATTATTAATTATTATGGACCTGCTACTTGGGCAGAAGATAGTACTTATGGATATAGAACCCCAATATATATGATCAACCGTATTATAAGACTACAGGCGGTGGTTGAGATTATCACCAATGAGACAGCGCAAGCACTCAACCTCTTAGCAAAGCAGAATACCCGGATGCGATCAGCCATATACAAGAATCCTTGATTACTTACTGTTAAGACACTCACCGCCAGGTAGATGAAGCCGCCGTTTAGTGAATAATCCCCTTCTCCAGAAATTCAGTTTATATCCAGCCGACCGCCAAACTCACGAACGAAGTTCACGACCACGGCAACTCCCGATCAGCAAAACAGTCGAACGCCTTCCACAGCTAAAAATAACGAAAGCGCTGTCCCAGTAGTAATTCCCCCACAAACAAGACCAAGCTCCGTCTTGAGGGTCAAATCAGGTTCTGTTTAATGGGGGATACCTGCCCAGTATTTATGCAGGTCTCCACAAGGTGGACACTCCCCGAGGGGACCTTGTGGAAGACTGTAGAACATATTGTACAGTAGCCAATCGCAGTGGCTTCAATATAAGCCCTTCCCATCTTACCCATAAATCTGTCTTCTCTACCTCGGAGATAATTGGGAAGAAACCTAATTATCTCCCAGGATAGAGACCATCGCCATTTTAAAATACAGTAATAAAAATACATTAAAATACATAACTTAGAAAATACCGAATGAATATAGTTCGTATAACGTATCCCCAGACAGCCTGGATCTGAGTGCATATTTCCACCGAATAGTGCTCAGATCCGATGTATCTAGTCGAATCGCCATGGAGTCAAAGTCTTTCACCAGTCCTTCGGTATACGAATGACTCCATGGGACGGCTATCTGGGTAAAGGTCCATACGAATGCATAAAACTCCCGAACAGACCGGCGTTCGTATGCCTCGCCGAAATAGAAGGGGGGCATCAGCTTCCAGCGGTGTTCGGTAGATTAAAGTGTCCGTTTTTAGTTCCATAGAATTTGTACCGAACACCGCTACGCTTTCTCGTGTCCCAAAATGGCCGCTGCCTCGTGGTCGACATGCGAACGACGACCACCCGTACGAATGGAATGGAGAGGTGTCTGCGGTTAACCACAACGTTCTAATTGGGGCCAAGAGGTTAACCAGCAGCACACTCCTCTCCTGGGTGGTCGTTCGTTCGGTAGTTTCAATCGGCATTTTGTAATTTCACGAACAGGGGCATACGAACAGGAAATCCAGCGAAATAAAGGGAAACAGATGAACCAGCAATATAGGTGAATCTGTCACACGGCTCCCCCCTTGTGGGACACTCCGGCAGACCCGGCTTGACCCTTTGGCGGGTCAACCTGGGGATGACCGGACTAAGAGGTGGTAAGAATGTCGGTTTGCCTGGACAATCCATCTGCATTCCCATTCTGCTTACCGGGTCAATAGCTGATGGTGAAGTTATATGGTTGTAGTGCTAAACTCCACCTCAGCAGTCTGCCATTGTCTCCTGAGACCCGGTTAAGCCAGACGAGGGGATTGTGGTCCGTCACAAGGGAAAATTCCTGTCCATATAAGTAAGGGCTTAACTTTTTCAATGCCCACACCAGGGCCAAACATTCCTTCTCCACTGCCGCATAACTCACTTCTCTGGGTAACAGCTTTCTGCTGAGATATGCGACAGGGTGCTCTCCTCCATCCTCCCCGACCTGGCTCAGCACAGCCCCCAGTCCATATATGGAAGCATCTGTATGGACGAGAAAACATTTGTTAGGGACTGGGGCAGCCAGGACAGGGGCATTCACAAGAGCCTGTTTGAGTGCTTGAAAGGCAGCTTCACAAGCTGGAGACCACAGGACCTGCTTAGGGAGATTTTTCTTTGTCAGGTCAGTCAGGGGTTTAGCAATAGTGCTGTAGTCGGGGACAAAGCGTCTATAGTACCCTGCTGTCCCTAGGAAGGCTAACACCTGGGTCTTAGTGATAGGTGTGGGCCAGTTAGCTACTGCCTCTATCTTGGCTGGCTCTGGTCTCTGGCTCCCACACCCCACTCTGTGACCCAGGTACTGCACTTCAGCCATACCTAAATGGCACTTCTCTGGCTTCAATGTCAGGCCAGCGGCCCGAATTTTGTCCAGTACTACCCCTACATGTACCAGGTGTTCCTCCCAGGACTCACTGTAGATCGCAATGTCATCCAGGTAGGCAAATTCCTGGAATCCATCAAGAAGTCTATCCACCATACGCTGAAAGGTAGCCGGTGCATTCTTCATCCCAAATGGCATGACCTTGAATTGGTACAGGCCAAATGGGGTGACGAAGGCCGACTTGGGGATAGCATCCTCGGCCAGGGGAATCTGCCAGTAGCCTTTGAACAGGTCTATAGTGGTCAGATAGCGTCCCCTGGCAATGCGATCTAACAATTCGTCTACCCGGGGCATCGGGTAGGCGTCAGTGGTGGTCCGCTCATTGAGGCGCCTGTAGTCCACACAGAACCGGGTGGTCCCATCCTTCTTGGGCACCAGGACTACAGGCGAAGCCCAAGGGCTATCGGAGTGTTCGATGACCCCCAGCTGGGTCATCTCCTGTATCTCCTTCCGCATTCCTTCTCGGACTGCTTCAGGGATACGGTAAGGGGGTTGTCGTAGAGGGTTCTGTCCAGGGGTTTCTACCTTGTGTACAGCTAGGGTAGTGTAGCCAGGTTCTTGGGAGAACGTCGCCTGCTTCTCCCACAGAATCTGTCTTGCCTGGTCCTTCTCGGTGGGGCTCAATCTGTCCCCTAGCTGTACCAGGCTAGTAAGATCCGTCTGGGAGTCCCTCTCTAACAAATCTGGTAAGGGTAAACTTTCTGTATCATCTGCAGCAGGGGCACATACTGCAGCGACATTCTCCGGTCTCTCCTGATACTCCTTTAGCATGTTCACATGGAAGGATCGCTGGATCCTTTCATCCGAACAGGTGGCTATAAGGTAGGTAGTATCACATACCTGCGCTAACACCTTATACGGGCCCTGCCAGGATGCCTGCATCTTGTTCGCCTTCACAGGTTTGAGCACTAACACTTTCTGCCCAACCTGGAAGACTCGCTGTCGGGCACCCCGGTCGTACCATCTCTTCTGTCTCCCCTGAGCCACCTGGAGATTCTCCCTTACAAAGAGACAGTTTCTCCATGCGGTCCCGGAGTTCCAGAACATACGGTACTATGGAGGTCCCTTTCTGCTCTGTCTCCCCCTCCCATTGGCCTCTAATGAGATCTAGGGGTCCGCGGACCCTTCTCCCATATAGCAACTCAAAGGGGGAGAACCCAGCAGATTCCTGGGGCACCTCTCTGTAGGAAAACAACAGATGAGGCAGGAATCGCTCCCAGTCTCTGCAAGTGTCAGAAAAGGTCCTCAACATCTGTTTGAGGGTCCCGTTAAATCGCTCGCAGAGACCGTTAGTCTGTGGATGGTAAGGTGAGCTAAGCAGCGGTTTAATGCCGCACACCTTCCACAGTTGCTGGGTGAGCACAGCAGTAAATTGGGTTCCCTGGTCAGAGAGAATCTCTTTAGGGAACCCGACTCTGGTAAAAATCCTAACCAGGGCATCAGCAACTGTCTCTGCCTCTATATTAGACAGCGCTACTGCCTCTGGATAGCGAGTGGCATAATCCACCACGGTGAGAATATATTTCTTACCGGATGGACTAGCCCTGGCCAGTGGACCCACAATGTCAACGGCTATACGGGCAAAGGGCTCCCCAATGATAGGCATAGACATAAGCCTAGCTCTGGGGTGGTCCCCCCGTTTTCCTACCCGTTGACATGTGTCACACGTACTACAATATACCCGCACAGCCTGATTAAAGTTTGGCCAAAAGAAGTTCTGCATGATCCTATAGGCTGTGCGGCGAGAACCTAGATGTCCAGCTAGTGGAACATCATGCCCTATCCGCAGAATCTCCTGCCGGTATTTTGCGGGCACCACCAGCTGTTGATTCGGTGGAGGGGCAACACTTTTCGGGGAAAGCTTGGGGATCCTATACAACCTGTCCCCCACCCACTCATACCGTTCCCCATCTACTCCTTCCTCTCCAGTATCCGCCCTGTCCCTATACTTCTGGAACGTCCAATCTGTCTGGGTTTCCCTCCCAAACTCCTCTGGGGAATCCCAGCTAACGAAGGTCTGTTCTAGGGTACCAGTCGGGGAATCGGGTCTTACCTGGGTCTCAGAAGCAGGTGGGCTGGTTCCAGCAGCACGGGTCTGAGCACGGGTAGTCACGGGGTTGATATCAGCAGGTCCCATTGGAGCATAAGCGGACACCAAAGGGGCCAAGTCATTCCCGAGCAAAACATCAGCAGGTAAGTCTTTCATGACCCCCACATTCACATGTCCAGAGCCCACTTCCCAATCCAAATGAACCCGGGCAACAGGCAGACGGAACACTGCACCTCCCGCTACCCTCACTGCCACAGTATTTCCAGTGTGCTGGTGTTCTGAAACAAGGTTCTTTTGGAGCAAGGTCATAGTGGCTCCGGTGTCTCTCAGACCAGTTACTGCTTTGCCATTTAGTTTAATGGTCTGCCTGTGCTGTTGCCGGTTATCCTGCTGCGCTGCTTGGTCCGGATCCGCCTCATGTAGTATACCCCAAAATTCCTCCTGCTCAAGGCAGTGAGCGGAAGGTTGGGGTGGCTGCTGATTTCCGCTGGCTGGTCTTCTCCACGACTGGGCTTGGCTGGAATTGTTCAATGGACACTCCGGTCTCTTGTGCCCCAATTGTTTGCACCCATAGCACCGGATAGGCTGTGAGTAATCCCGGGCGTTGAACCGGGCTGGCTGAACATAATTGTTCGCTGTTGGCATTGTGGGGTTGCGTTGCGCTGGGGGTTGATACACTGCAGTGGTTGGAGGGACTGCTGGTTTGTACTCCACTCGGGTAGGGACCTTGGTTGCTGTCTGGTCCAGTTTCCGTGCATCAGTGTACTCATCAGCCAGACGAGCAGCTTCGGGTAAGGTAGTGGGTTTGCGGTCCCTAACCCACTCTCTGACTCCTGCAGGTAAGCGATCAAAGCAGTGCTCCAACAAAAACACTTGCAGCACTTCTTCCCCAGTTACCGCTTGGCACCCTGCCATCCAGTGGGCTGCTGTGCGGTGCACTCGGCTTGCCCACTCCACATAAGAATCGCCAGCTTGTTTGTTAGTGTCCCGGAATCGCCGCCGGTACGCCTCAGGGGTTACAACATATCTGGCCAAAAGGGCATCTTTTACTGCCCTGTAGCTGGTGATTTCCTCCTCTGGGATGGCCCGAAACGCCTCACTGGCCCGGCCGGATAACTTCCCAGAGAGGATGGTGACCCATTCCTCTACAGGTACCTGGTGTAAGGCACATTGCCTTTCAAAATCAGCCAGGAACCCATCAATCTCTCCTTCGGCTTCTACAAAATTTCTAAATGCAGCAAAGGGTACCTTCCTCCTTCCATTATTATTATAGGGTACCTCAGCTGCTGCTGCTCCTTTTCCCTGAAGCGCCTGTTGTGCTGCTACTGCTGCTTGCACTTGAACCACAATATCTGCTGCGGGGTTGGGGCCAAAGTGTGCCAGCCTGATCTGGACTGCCCGGTTAAATTGTATCTCCTCGGGTGTTAACTCCAGTATGCCAGGTACATCAGCTCTCCCCGTTCCCTGTGCTGCATCCATTTCCAATAATATGGCAATAATCTCTCTTTTCTTGAGATTACTCGCTGATCGTCCTCTGCGTTCCAATATATCTTTAAGGGTAGCACGCCTTAACTCTTCATACTGCATTTCCAACCTGGGATGTGTAGCTGGCCTTCTGGGCGGTAGGATTCATCCCGTCGCTTGCCACCAATTGTTAAGACACTCACCGCCAGGTAGATGAAGCCGCCGTTTAGTGAATAATCCCCTTCTCCAGAAATGCAGTTTATATCCAGCCGACCGCCAAACTCCCGAACGAAGTTCACGAACACGGCAACTCCCGATCAGCAAAACAGTCGAACGCCTTCCACAGCTAAAAATAACGAAAGCGCTGTCCCAGTAGTAATTCCCCCACAAACGAGACCAAGCTCCGTCTTGAGGGTCAAATCAGGTTCTGTTTAATGGGGGCTACCTGCCCGGTATTTATGCAGGTCTCCACAAGGTGGACACTCCCCGAGGGGACCTTGTGGAAGACTGTAAAACATATTGTACAGTAGCCAATCGCAGTGGCTTCAATATAAGCCCTTCCCATCTTACCCATAAATCCGTCTTCTCTACCTCGGAGATAATTGGGAAGAAACCTAATTATCTCCCAGGATAGAGACCATCGCCATTTTAAAATACAGTAATAAAAATACATTAAAATACATAACTTAGAAAATACCGAATGAATATAGTTCGTATAACGTATCCCCAGACAGCCTGGATCTGAGTGCATATTTCCACCGAATAGCGCTCAGATCCGATGTATCTAGTCGAATCGCCATGGAGTCAAAGTCTTTCACCAGTCCTTCGGTATACGAATGACTCCATGGGACGGCTATCTGGGTAAAGGTCCATACGAATGCATAAAACTCCCGAACAGACCGGCGTTCGTATGCCTCGCCGAAATAGAAGGGGGGCATCAGCTTCCAGCGGTGTTCGGTAGATTAAAGTGTCCGTTTTTAGTTCCATAGAATTTGTACCGAACACCGCTACGCTTTCTCGTGTCCCAAAATGGCCGCTGCCTCGTGGTCGACATGCGAACGACGACCACCCGTACGAATGGAATGGAGAGGTGTCTGCGGTTAACCACAACGTTCTAATTGGGGCCAAGAGGTTAACCAGCAGCACACTCCTCTCCTGGGTGGTCGTTCGTTCGGTAGTTTCAATCAGCATTTTGTAATTTCACGAACAGGGGCATACGAACAGGAAATCCAGCGAAATAAAGGGAAACAGATGAACCAGCAATATAGGTGAATCTGTCACACTTACTAGCAGTAGAAGGAGGTGTATGCGGGAAGTTTAGTCTAAGTAACTGTTGTCGGCACATAGACGATGAAAAGTATGTATCACATTCACATAAAACTTACATTTTCAGAATCAGCATACTCCAAAATACAAACATATGTCAAAATCATCCAAATTGGTCCAGTGGTTCAAAAGATAGATCGTAGTCCTTTGTGACCAAAGGAAGCATGGCTTTTCTGCCCAAAACCAGTTCCACAGAGTCTTCTATCCTGGAGATAATTGGGAAGTAATCCAATTATCTCCAAGGACAGAGGCAAAACTCCATTGAACACATGGTAGCAAAAGACAATAAAACACATAAAAACATATAACTGTGCAGCCATTGCACAAAACAGGTACATTCAACATATCCCCTGATAGCTTAGGTCTAAGCGTACATTATTACTGAATGGCGCTCAGAGCACACACATACAGTTCAATTGCCATGGAGCCAAAGTCTTTCCCATAGTCTTTCATTATACGAATGGGCTCCATGGCATAGCTATCTGGGGTATTACCGCTCAAACAGGGCCAGCACCGAATGACCCGGCTTTCGTGTCTCCACAGGGGAAAATCAAGCGTTTCAACATGGGGCCATAGTCTAAAGGCAGCAGGGGGGCAACCAGGCTCCTCCAATGCACAGTGGCGAGATTGGTCTGGTCACATCCCTCCCCTTTTCCAAACAGACTAACAGGGTATCTGACCTACTGCCGGTCAGTGCCCTTGTTAGTCCAGCAGCCCATCCACAAAACACAATCAGTAATACAGCCCACCCACAATAACTGGTTACTACACCTGGGTAGAGGAGAACTTTGTCCATGTCCAGGTGCCTCACCATGGCTGTGTGGGTGACTGGTAAGCTGCCTTGGTGGGTTGCTGAGTGGGCAGAGACCAGCGGTACTGCCGCTGGGGAGAGGGGGTTACATACATACTTCCAGCCACGGGGGAGGGAGACCGACTGTCTCTGCTCCCAATACAGAGTCCTGCATCTGCCACTTATACCAAGATACGGAGGTTATACCTTTCGATACGCTGAGACAAAGGGGTCACCTTACCCCATCTGACTTTTTTAGATATATCCAAATCAGGGACTTTGCTAAACTACCACACATAAGAGCGGCGGCTCAACAAAAAATGTCCTTCTTTGAACGCATATGCTTACAAGAAGCCATACCGAGAGGTCTTATTACGCTAATGTATGCCCACCTCTGCTCAGAAACTAGAGACTGTGGAAAGGTGTCCTATACGGATCATTGGGAGAGAGACCTAGGGGAGGAGTTAGACGGTATAGAGTGGCAGGAGATCTGGGAGGCTAATCACACCTCATCGGTGTGTGTCACTCTACAGGAACAATCAATTAAAAAAATGCTCCGTTGTTACACTACCCCAGTCAAACTATATCAAATGAAAAAAAAACACTACGGATGAGTGTTGGAGAGGCTGTGGATTGAGAGGGACATATATCCACATGTGGTGGGAATGTCCACAGATGGTCACTTTCTGGAACCGGATAAAGGACCTACTATCACAGGTTTTTTCAAGAGCCCCTGAGATAGATCCATGGCTATACTTATTAAGCAGGCCCATAGATGGATGGACTAGGTACGAACAAAAGCTTATACACAAAATTACATTAGCAGCACGGAGAGCCGTAGCCTCAGAGTGGCTTAAGCCAAACACACCATCCACAGCAGGGTGATAAATAGGATAAAATAGGTTCACCTAATGGACGATCTAACAGCTAGAGTTAGAGGCACTTTAAAAACCTTCCAGAGGATATGGGAACCTTGGGAAAACTGCCCTCTAAGAAGCTAGGCTCCAGGGTGAATGGCCGGCCAAATTAAATACTCTACAAGTCGAATGCCCCTTCCCCCCCCACCCTTCTGTCCCAGTTTTATCTACCCTTACTATCCTTCTTTATTTCTCTATCTCGTTCTTTAGGGGAAGAGCTGGCACAGACTAAAGTTAGATCCATAGGACGAACCACCGATAGGATATGCTAAGTGCTTTCCTTTTATGGAGTTAAAAATCCAGATAGATGCCATAGGATATGTAAGACGGTCAACACACGATCAAAGGCCTATCCAATCGAAAACACACAAATAGTAAGCCCAGTCACAACATCAGAGGGCATTGGCTAGGCACCAGCACTCGATAGTCCTGGAGGTATCATATAGATTGAGATATAACAGAGTGCCAGGTATTCCCTTTCTGTCAACTTTCCTTCTCACGTTCTTGATAAAACAAAAAATAGTGTTGACCATCATACAGCAATCGGAAGACAGATATGAAATACATGCACCTAGCATTTGAAATGGGCTCGACAATTACACTCTCATGTACTATAATATAGGGCAATGCCCAATGAATAGTTCTATGTGACAGATGTTCGCAAACTGTTTACGTTGTATTACGATTATTGTTACCTGACAATTGTCTCTATATTTTTTGTCAATACAAAAAGAAAGAATTAAAAAAGAAAAAAGAAAATCATGCATTACCCAATCATCAGCTGTTTACAGCCCACATATTCCCTCCCCTTAGCCTGGGAGATAAGACAATTAACTGTACATTGGAAACACACATTTTTACCCAATTTCTGGATGTACCCCATAACTGTAACTTACACCCATAAATTATATATCCCCTGATAGCCCTGATCTGGGTGAGCAACACACTCAAAAATCACCCTGATCGGTTCAGGGGTTCGGAATTTCTTGGAGGTCTTCGGTTTACCGACCGCACACGAGGTATTAGCCGAAACGAGTTCCATGTGTTTTGGCCTTGCAGTCGGTCTCCATTCATGAGGTGAAAAGCACAAACTACTCCAATATAATGGGCTCTGCCTGGGTTTGGATGATTCCCCTCGTTCGTGTGCATCTTTTCACCGAACGTCGTGCCGTACGGATCTGAGCGCTGTTCGGTGAAAACATGCCCTCAGATCCAGGCTGTCTGGGGATACGTTACACGAACCATATGCATTCGGTATTTCTGTCGTTATGTATTTTAATGTATTTTTGTTATTGTATTTCAAGATGGCGATTGTCTCTACCTTGAGAGATAATTAGGTTTCTTCCCAATTATCTCCGAGGTAGAGAAGACGGAATTATGGGCCAGATGGGAAGGGCTATTATTGAAGCCACTGCGATTGGCTACTGTCCAATATGTTTTACAGTCTTCCACAAGGTCCCCTCGGGGAGTGTCCACCTTGTGGAGACCTGCATAAATACCGGGCAGGTAGCCCCCATTAAACAGAACTTCATTTGACCCTCAAGACGGAGCTTGGTCTCGTTTGTGGGGGAATTATTACTGGGACAGCGCTTTCGTTATTTCTAGCTGTGGAAGGCGTTCGACTGTTTGGCTGATCGGGAGTTGCCGTGTTCGTGGACTTCGTTCGGGAGTTTGGCGATCGGCTGGATTTAAACTGCATTTCTGGAGAAGGGGATTATTGCCTAAACGGCGGCTTCATCTACCCGACGGTACGTGTCGTAACAATTGGTGGCAAGCGACGGGATGAATCCTACAGCCCAGAAGGCCAGCTACACATCCCAGGTTGGAAATGCAGTATGAGGAGTTAAGGCGTGCTACCCTTAAAGATATATTGGAGCGCAGAGGACGATCAGCGAGTAATCTCAAGAAAAGAGAGATTATTTCGATATTATTGGAAATGGATGCAGCACAGGGAACGGGGGGAGCGGATGTGCCTGGCATACTGGAGTTAACACCCGAAGAGATACAGTTTAACCGGGCAGTTCAGATCAGGCTGGCACATTTTGGCCCCAACCCCGCAGCAGATATCGTGGTGCAAGTACAAGCAGCAGTAGCAGCACAACAGGCGCTTCAAGGAAGAGGCGCTGCAGCAGCTGAGGTGCCTTATAACAATAATAATGGAAGGAGAAAAGTACCTTTTGCTGCATTTCGGAACTTTGTAGAAGCCGAAGGGGAAATTGATGGATTTCTGGCGGATTTTGAAAGGCAATGTGCCTTACACCAGGTACCCGCAGGAGAATGGGTCCCCATCCTCTCTGGGAAGTTATCCGGCCGGGCCAGTGAGGCGTTTCGGGCCATCCCAGAGGAGGAACTTACCAGCTACAGGGCAGTGAAAGATGCCCTGTTGGCCAGATATGCTGTGACCCCGGAGGCATACCGACGGCGATTCCGGGACACTAACAAGCAGGCTGGTGATTCTTACGTGGAGTGGGCATGCCGAGTACACCGCACCGCAGCCCACTGGATGGCAGGGTGCCAAGCGGTAACTGGGGAAGAGGTGCTGCAAGTGTTTTTGTTGGAGCACTGTTTTGACCGCTTACCTGTAGGAGTCAGAGAGTGGGTTAGGGACCGCAAAACCCGCTACCTTACCCGAAGCTGCTCGTCTGGCTGATGAGTACACTGACGCCAGGAAACTGGACCAGACAGCAGCCAAGGTCCCTACCCGAGTGGAGTACAAACCAGCAGCCCCTCCAACCTCTGCAGTGTATCAACACCCAGCACAACGCACCCCCACCATGCCAACAGCGAACAATTACGTCCAGCCAGCCCGGTTCAACGCCCGGGATTACTCTCAGCCGATCCGTTGCTACGGGTGTAAGCAGTTGGGGCACAAGCGACCCGAGTGCCCATTAAACAATTCGAGCCAAGCCCAGTCGTGGAGAAGACCAGCCGGCGGAAATCAGCAGCCACCCCAGCCCTCCGCTCACTGTCTGGAGCAGGAGGAATTTTGGGGTATATTACATGAGGCGGATCCAGTGCAAGCAGCGCAGCAGGATAACCGTCAACAGCATAGACAGACCGTTAAACTGAATGGCAAAGCAGTAATTGGTCTGAGAGACACCGGAGCCACTATGACTTTGCTCCAAAAGAACCTTGTTTCAGAACACCAGCACACTGGAGATACTGTGGCAGTGAGGGTGGCGGGAGGTGCAGTGTTCCGTTTACCGGTTGCCCGGGTTCACTTGGATTGGGGGTGGGCTCTGGACACGTGAATGTGGGGGTCATGAAAGACTTACCGGCCGATGTTTTACTTGGGAATGACTTGGCCCCTTTGGTGTCCGCTTATGCTCCAATGGGACCTGCCGCTATCAACCCAGTGACTACCCGTGCCCAGACCCGTGCTGCTGGAACCAGCCCACCTGCTGCTGAGACCCAGGTAAGAACCGAGTCCCCGACTGGTACCTTAGAACCGACCTTGGTTAGCTGGGATTCCCCAGAGGAGTTTGGGAGGGAAACTCAGACAGAGTCGACCCTCCAGAAGTATAGGGACAGAGCAGATACTGGAGAGGAAGGATTAGATGGGGAACGGTATGAGTGGGTGGGGGACAGGTTGTATAGGATCCCCAAGCTTTCCCCGAAGAGTGTTGCCCCTCCGCCGAATCGACAGCTGGTAGTGCCCGCGAAATACCGGCAGGAGATTCTGCGGATAGGGCATGATGTTCCGTTAGCTGGACATCTAGGTTCCCGCCGCACAGCCTATAGGATCATGCAGAACTTTTTTTGGCCAAACTTCAATCAGGCTGTGCGGACATACTGCAGTACGTGTGACACATGTCAACGGATAGGGAAGCGGGGGGACCACCCAAGAGCTAGGCTTATGTCTATGCCTATCATTGGGGAGCCCTTTGCCCGCATAGCCGTTGACATTGTGGGTCCACTGGCCAGGGCTAGTCCATCCGGTAAGAAATATATTCTCACCGTGGTGGATTATGCCACTCGCTATCCAGAGGCAGTAGCGCTGTCTAATATAGAGGCAGAGACAGTTGCTGATGCCCTGGTTAGGATTTTCACCAGAGTCGGGTTCCCTCAAGAGATTCTCTCTGACCAGGGAACCCAATTCACCGCTGTGCTCACCCAGCAACTGTGGAAGGTGTGCGGTATTAAACCGCTGCTTAGCTCACCTTACCATCCACAGACTAACGGTCTCTGCGAGCGATTTAATGGCACCCTCAAACAGATGCTGAGGACCTTTTCTGACACTTGCAGAGACTGGGAGCGATTCCTGCCTCATCTGTTGTTTGCCTACAGAGAGGTGCCCCAGGAATCCACTGGGTTCTCCCCCTTTGAGTTGCTATATGGGAGAAGGGTCCGCGGACCCCTAGATCTCATTAGAGGCCACTGGGAGGGGGAGACAGAGCAGGAAGGGACCCCCATAGTACCATATGTTCTGGAACTCCGGGACCGCATGGAGAAACTGTCCCTAATGGTAAGGGAGAATCTCCAGGTGGCTCAGGGGAGACAGAAGAGGTGGTACGATCGGGGTGCCCGACAGCGAGTTTTCCAGGTTGGGCAGAAAGTACTACTGCTCAAACCTGTGAAGGCGAACAAGATGCAGGCATCTTGGCAGGGCCCGTATAAGGTGTTAGCACAGATATGTGATACTACCTACCTTATAGCCAGCTGTTCAGATGAAAGGATCCAGCGATCCTTCCATGTGAACATGCTAAAGGAGTATCAGGAGAGACCGGAGAATGTCGCTGCAGTATGTGCCCCTGCTGCAGATGATACAGAAAGTTTACCCTTGCCAGACCTGTTAGAGAGGGACCCCCAGACGGATCTTACTAGCCTAGTACAGCTAGGGGACAGATTGAGCGCTACCGAGAAGGGCCAGGCAAGACAGCTTTTGTGGGAAAAGCAGGCGACCTTCTCCCAAGAACCTGGTTACACTACCCTAGCTGTACACAAGGTAGAAACCCCTGGACAGAACCCTCTGCGACAACCCCCTTACCGTATCCCTGAAGCAGTCCGGGAAGGAATGCGGAAGGAGATACAGGAGATGACCCAGCTGGGGGTCATCGAACACTCCGATAGCCCTTGGGCCTCGCCTGTAGTCCTGGTGCCCAAGAAGGATGGGACCACCCGGTTCTGTGTGGACTACAGGCGCCTCAATGAGCGGACCACCACTGACGCCTACCCGATGCCCCGGGTAGACGAATTGCTAGATCGCATTGCCAGGGGACGCTATCTGACCACCATAGACCTGTGCAAAGGCTACTGGCAGATTCCCCTGGCTGAGGATGCTATCCCCAAGTCGGCCTTCGTCACCCCATTTGGCCTGTACCAATTTAAGGTCATACAAATTGTAACATGCGGAGAGACACTTAATATAATTACTACCACAATTATGGGTGCTACTCCAACAAGGTACTCCCTCCAATACCAATAAACAAATACTCAAAAAGAAAGGAATGCACACCAACTGATACAATAGTATCTAACTAAATATATTTATTATAATGCAATGCAAATATTACATACAAAAAATGTAACAATCTGATAGTGACCAAATAGGCAAAAAAAAGGCTAAACCATATAATTACCAAATCTCACAAGCCTATATGGGCAGAAACACGAGTCACAAACAGTCCCCCAACGTTTCGGCTCCTCCTGGTAGCCTTTATCAAGGGTAGCTATATCATAGCATCATCCAGGAACCCATTATATACACATATACAACTTACTAATTACTTACAGCTGATGGCCATCAGTGATGTCACAAAGAGCCAAGACCGGAAGTGACATCATCACTTCAGATCATAGCCCTGTATAAAAAATTAAATAACATACATAGTTATTATACATTCCCAATGTTATTCCCAAACTGACTGCCTCATTGATGCAAAAAATGTCCCACTACTGTACAATCCACGAACCTTCTCGCCAGTCTGAATGAAACGCGCATGCGCAATACAAACAAAAACGATCACCACATCGTCCACCGGCACCACAAACATACCAACATTAGTATACTCCACATAACCCCAAGGAAATACCAAGCACTAAAGCTCTACATAAACAATAGCAAAAACGCGCATTTCACCTTATTGTGCTCGGCCAATCATACCGGGATTCCCTTCCTACGGAAGCCTCCGAGATCCACATCTAATAGAAAGTCGCATCAAAAGAGCGCCCAGCGCCCTTCAGCGCATTTATACACTTATTATGTTATATTGGAAGTAATTCTTATGTTTATGATATTTTCCCTTTAAGAGAGCTGGTCAGTGTATTGACAATTTGTATACATTCCTTTAATTTGGGGGATGCGCATGCGCGAGCGGCGCGGCGCTCTTTTGATGCGACTTTCTATTAGATGTGGATCTCGGAGGCTTCCGTAGGAAGGGAATCCCGGTATGATTGGCCGAGCACAATAAGGTGAAATGCGCGTTTTTGCTATTGTTTATGTAGAGCTTTAGTGCTTGGTATTTCCTTGGGGTTATGTGGAGTATACTAATGTTGGTATGTTTGTGGTGCCGGTGGACGATGTGGTGATCGTTTTTGTTTGTATTGCGCATGCGCGTTTCATTCAGACTGGCGAGAAGGTTCGTGGATTGTACAGTAGTGGGACATTTTTTGCATCAATGAGGCAGTCAGTTTGGGAATAACATTGGGAATGTATAATAACTATGTATGTTATTTAATTTTTTATACAGGGCTATGATCTGAAGTGATGATGTCACTTCCGGTCTTGGCTCTTTGTGACATCACTGATGGCCATCAGCTGTAAGTAATTAGTAAGTTGTATATGTGTATATAATGGGTTCCTGGATGATGCTATGATATAGCTACCCTTGATAAAGGCTACCAGGAGGAGCCGAAACGTTGGGGGACTGTTTGTGACTCGTGTTTCTGCCCATATAGGCTTGTGAGATTTGGTAATTATATGGTTTAGCCTTTTTTTTGCCTATTTGGTCACTATCAGATTGTTACAATTTGTGTATGTAATATTTGCATTGTATTATAATAAATATATTTAGATAGATACTATTGTATCAGTTGGTGTGCATTCCTTTCTTTTTGAGTACCAATTTAAGGTCATGCCATTTGGGATGAAGAATGCCCCGGCTACCTTCCAGCGCATGGTGGATAGACTTCTTGATGGATTCCAGGAATTTGCTTGTGCATACCTGGATGACATTGCGATCTACAGTGAGTCCTGGGAAGAACACCTAGTACATGTAGGGGTGGTGCTGGACAAGATTCGGGCCGCTGGCCTGACATTGAAGCCAGAGAAGTGCCATTTAGGCATGGCTGAAGTGCAGTACCTGGGTCACAGAGTAGGGTGTGGGAGCCAGAGGCCAGAGCCAGCCAAGATAGAGGCAGTTGCCAACTGGCCCACACCTATCACCAAGACCCAGGTGTTAGCCTTCCTAGGGACAGCAGGGTACTATAGACGCTTTGTCCCCGACTACAGCTCTATTGCTAAACCCCTGACTGACTTGACCAAGAAAAATCTTCCTAAGCAGGTCCTGTGGTCTCCGGCTTGTGAAGCTGCGTTCCAAGCACTCAAACAAGCTCTTGTGAATGCCCCTGTCCTGGCTGCCCCAGTCCCTAACAAACGTTTTCTCGTCCATACAGATGCTTCCATGTATGGACTGGGGGCTGTGCTGAGCCAGGTCGGGGAAGATGGAGGAGAGCACCCTGTCGCATATCTCAGCAGGAAGCTGTTACCCAGGGAAGTGAGTTATGCGGCAGTGGAGAAGGAATGTTTGGCTCTGGTGTGGGCATTGAAGAAGCTAAGCCCGTATTTATATGGACAGGAATTTTCCCTTGTGACGGACCACAATCCCCTTGTCTGGCTTAACCGGGTCTCTGGAGACAATGGCAGACTGCTGAGGTGGAGTTTAGCACTACAGCCATATAACTTCACCATCACTTATCGACCCGGTAAGCAGAATGGGAACGCAGATGGATTGTCCAGGCAAACCGACATCCTCACCCCATCTTAGTCCGGTCATCCCCACGTTGACCCGCTAAAGGGTCAAGCCGGGTCTGCCGGAGTGTCCCACAAGGGGGGAGCCGTGTGACAGATTCATCTGCATTGTTGGTTCGTCTGTTTCCCTTTGTTCGCGGAATTGCCTGTTCATATACCCCCGTTCGTGTATTTGCAAAATGCCGATTGAAACTACCGAACGAACGACCACCCAGGAGAGGAGTGTGCTGCTGGTTAACCTCTTGGCCCCAATTAGAACGTTGTGGTTAACCGCAGACACCTCTCCATTCCATTCGTACGGGTGGTCGTCGTTCGCATGTCGACCACGAGGCAGCGGCCATTTTGGGACATACGAACACAGAGCGGTGTTCGGTACAAACTGTATGGAACTAAAAACGGACACTTAAACTACCGAACACCGCTGAAAAGCTGCTGCCTACCTTCCTTTTCGACAAGGCATGCGAACGTCGGTCGTTCGGGAGTTTTATTCATTCGTATGGACTTTTACCCCGACAGCCATCCCATGGAGTCATTCGTATACCGAAGGACTGGTGAAAGACTTTGACTCCATGGCGATTCGACTAGATACATCGGATCTGAGCGCTGTTCGGTGAAAACATGCCCTCAGATCCAGGCTGTCTGGGGATACGTTACACGAACCATATGCATTCGGTATTTCTGTCGTTATGTATTTTAATGTATTTTTGTTATTGTATTTCAAGATGGCGATTGTCTCTACCTTGAGAGATAATTAGGTTTCTTCCCAATTATCTCCGAGGTAGAGAAGACGGAATTATGGGCCAGATGGGAAGGGCTATTATTGAAGCCACTGCGATTGGCTACTGTCCAATATGTTGTACAGTCTTCCACAAGGTCCCCTCGGGGAGTGTCCACCTTGTGGAGACCTGCATAAATACCGGGCAGGTAGCCCCCATTAAACAGAACTTCATTTGACCCTCAAGACGGAGCTTGGTCTCGTTTGTGGGGGAATTATTACTGGGACAGCGCTTTCGTTATTTCTAGCTGTGGAAGGCGTTCGACTGTTTGGCTGATCGGGAGTTGCCGTGTTCGTGGACTTCGTTCGGGAGTTTGGCGATCGGCTGGATTTAAACTGCATTTCTGGAGAAGGGGATTATTGCCTAAACGGCGGCTTCATCTACCCGACGGTACGTGTCGTAACACATATGTTTTCCCACGTACAGGTGGAATTATGGAGGTCTCTGCGGTGTTCGCGTGGTTGAGTGTCCGATTTGGGTTCCAGACACTCGACAAACAAACGGTGTGTTCGTATGGCAAGATGCCCGCCGATACGTGTTCATCTGTCGAACGGCAGCCACCCAGGGAATACCCGTTGCGTTCGTGTAAGTGTCAATTGAGGTAAAGGGGAGGTCAATTAGTGCCACACTCCTCTCTGGGATGGTCTGGTTATTCAGTATTTTGTTCGTTTGTCAAAGGTTTAACTCCAGATGATTCACAGTAAATCCTTACCGAACAGCCAGACGAATGACACAACATATAGAGTGTAACTGGGCACTTTTTCCAGTTAACTGAACCGGGGAGAAGGGAATAAAACATTTCACCAATTATGGGTAGGGACAGTCAACAAGAATATGATGAGTAGCAACGTACAGTCCACTACAGCGTACACCCAGGGAAAGTACTTGAGATAATAGGTTTCTTTGAAGTAAATGAGTCAGAAGATGGTCGATGTTTGGTGGGTATAAAAAGGGGGAATGAGTCTTTGTTCAGGAATCGAATGAGGGGTATGGCAAACGAACGGACAGAGGACCCAGTCTGCTATACACATGGAAACCCAAGGTTTCTCAGCAGAACATTTTCAAGAGCATAACACTGCCTCCGCTGGCCTGACTTCTTCCCATAGTGCATCTTGCTACCATCTCTTCAATCAGACCAGGCAATTTTCTTTCATTGCTCTAAGCTCCAATTCTGATGCTCAGATCTCTATTGAAGACACTTTTGATGGTGAAAAGGGGTCATTATGGGCTCTCTGACCGGTCTGTGCTTCACAACCCCATACACAGAAAACTCTGATGCCCCTTTCAGACCATGGCTAGCAAGTTTTTCAGCAATTTGAGATACAGTAGTGTGGCCCTTCGCCACTTGGTCCTGGAGAGGCCTGCTTGCCAGCCTCCTCCCCTGTGACTATGACTCTTTGATGTATTTGCCTTTAAAGCCCCTTTACCTTCAGACAGACTATTTATGTAGGTTGCTTTATTTATCTTATGTTTTAGTCACCCTGTACCCATTATAGGTGCAGGGTGTGTGTAATATAATTGTGTGTGTGTGTGTACTGTGAAATGTATTGCCTGCCCTCCTGTACTGCTGAGGTTTGCTACCAACAAGGTGGATTTGGCTATGGCGCTTGTCTAGTGCCCTCTGTTGGTAGCAACAGCAATATGCACTACCTGAATAGCAAGACTGGTTCATTTGCATATTCAGGTAGATTTGCATATTGAATCACTTAGCTCTTTTAAGAGCTTGTTCCTGACACGCTCTCCTTGGAGGAGGGGTCTTCTCCGCACAGTCCTGGATGCTGGAGGTTCATACAAGGTGGAAGGAAGAGGTCTTTCCCACACGGTCCTGGAGGACAGAATCTGATCCAGGGTGGAAGGAAGACGGCGAGACTCCAGTCAAGCTGTATTACATCAGACACGTGATATATTTTCTGTTAGTTATTGTCTCCCCCACCTATTTGGAAATGTGCCATTGTGTTGTGATAAGTCACTGTGTGTTGCCTGATATGGCTCGACTGTTTGTGATTTTATTGAGTTTTCACAGCAATGTTAATGGGCTAGTCCCAAGTAAAATAAAGGTTTAGACAGTTCTTCTTGATCACTCTAAATGTAGCCTTGTCTCGTTATTGGAGGGAGCTGTTATAATCACTGTGGCAAAACTAGCCACTGGGACTATCTTGGACAATATGTGGTGAAAAGTTGCCTGTGCCTTTATTGTGCTATAATATGTGCCTGGCTGTAATTTACTTCCTTCACTGTATGTTTCATTGATCTTGTCAGCAATCTGCCGAAAGCAGATAGCCTTACTGTATTTCGTTTCACGAACAGCGTCCGGTTACTGGGGGATTTGGGATATTGCCTTACTTTTCAGTGCTTGACTGTGGATTACCTTCTTTACCAGCGGAGTTTGTGGGATTTAATAATGCCGCTCCGCTACAATCACACTGGGGATTGCTATGCTCTGCATGCTCCCCTGAGCTTGAATCACTTAGCTCTTTTAAGAGCTTGTTCCTGACACGCTCTCCTTGGAGGAGGGGTCTTCTCCGCACAGTCCTGGATGCTGGAGGTTCATACAGGGTGGAAGGAAGAGGTCTTTCCCACACGGTCCTGGAGGACAGAATCTGATCCAGGGTGGAAGGAAGACGGCGAGACTCCAGTCAAGCTGTATTACATTAATAAGTCATCACAATGCTAATGAAGAGAGGGATGCTAATGAATTTAAATTATTATTTCCAAGTTCTTTTAAAGTAAACCATGTTTCTGTTGAATGAAAAGTTTGTTCCTACAAGGTAGAATAGTAGTCAAAATTATAATTATGTAAACAAAAATAAATCTATGATAGAAAGATTTCTGGGTGGAGAATTTCTAGGACAATAAGTGTAACGGACCGTTTTGCCCACAAGAGATTAAAACTCGTTTAGGCGATATTCCCCTTTTTCAGATGCACAGACAGATACTGCAATCACCACTCTCCCGAACTGCAAACACACTAATACTAGAAACAGCCGAATAGGAAAAACCGTGTGAATAGGTTTACACTCCTAGCAGTCAAACTGGAACAGCATACAATAAATCCTTCCCCCATTTGAATTCATGAATGCAAATGACCTAAAGATTTTAAGGTTGCTAGAAACCATATGATTCATGGAAATATAAGTGCACGGATATACAAGCAATACATGTATTAGTACTTAAGTAATATCAGGTATTGAGAATGAAAATACTATGCTATATGTGTCTTTATTAGGAATATGATAGTGATACACAGTTATTATCTAGAAAGTTATCATCTTGATTTTGTTATCTACAAAGATACGACTGTACCATAGCAGGTAGATATTTCTGATTGCTTTATTGTTTATTGGATCAACATTTGTAAATATTTTATTTTATTCATTTATTATTGTTATATATATGTATATATAATGTTCAAGTAGTTATGATGTAACATGGATATGGATATCAATACATAGCTGAAACAGAGGGAGTTTGAAGTAAAGTAAGCGGTATGAGGGATAGAAACTCGACCTTCTAAGAACTCTCATATAATAGAAAGTTGTGACTACATCTTGTTCTATGCTCAATGAATGTGATACAAGTGATGTATGAATGGACAGGTTAATTACATTGTGTTATGGTTTTAAGACAAACCATAAACAGAGGGAATGTAGAATATTGCATATTCTATGTTTCTGTTGATTATATATATGGATGTGTGGATTGACATAAGTAACAGATGGTATAAGTCACAAGGCTTTCTGTGTCCGAGAGCTCTGGAATGTGGATGTGGGGGTTTTGTCCTTATATGGCTAGAGTTATATGCTGACGTTAGTATTAGCACATCTAGATAGTAACAGAGGGACACAAGGTCACTCTCGGTCTTGGCTCTGGCTCTCTCTTGATGTAAAGATGTAAGGTTGTAAAGAAGTCCAGCAATTACCATCTGCTGTTGAATGTCCACTATCCTGTAACATCCTTTATTATGTTTTGTTATGTATCCGTAACAAAGAATAAACCTGAAGAAACCGTAAGTCAGATTGCGTATTACTACTTTTCAATAATAAAGACATATATTATTGTGGCGAGCATTTGGCCCAAGACTATATATACAAAAGACGTATATATATATATCAATCAACTAAAGACAAGAAGAAATTAAGAAGATTCAACATTAAGGATTCCAAGCTACATTTTACAATTATACAATATTCGGCAGGTGGTTTTCTTATATTACCAGATATTCAGCAGGTGGTTTTATTATTTTACACGATACTGGGCAGGTGGTTTATTACATTACCAAACATTAGGCAGGTGGTTTATTACATTACCAAATATTAGGCAGGTGGTTTAATTATATTACACGATATTAGGCAGGTGGTTTTATTACATTACCAGATAGAAAACAGGTGGTTTTTGTATATTTCCAGATATTCAACAGCAGGTTTTATTATATTATACAATATTCGGCAGGTGGTTTTATCACATTACATGATATTATTCAGATGGTTGTATTATATTACACAATATTCGGTAGGAGGTTTTATTATATTACACGATATTCGGCAGCTGGTTTTAATATATAACCAGATATTCAGCAGGTGGTTTTATTAAAGTACATGATATTAGGCAGGTGGTTTTATTATATTACACAAAAGTCGGCTAACAGTTTTATTATATTACACAATATTTGGCAGGTGGTTTAGTTATATTACCGGATATTTGGCAGGTGGTTTTATTATACTACATGATATTCGGCAGCTGGTTTCATTATATTACCAGATATTTGACAATTGGTTTTATTATATTATATGATATTAGGCAGGTGGTTTTATTATATTACATGATATTCAGAAGGTGGTTTTATTATACTACACGATATTCGGCAGGTGGTTTCATTATATTACACTATATTAGGCAGGTGGTTTTATTATATTACCAGATATTCGGCAGCGGGTTTTATTATATTACCAGTTACTAGGCAGGTAGTTTTATTATTATACACGATATTCGGCAGGTGGTTTTATTATATTATATTAAACGATATTCGACAGCTGGTTTTATTATATTACCAGTTACTAGGCAGGTAGTTTTATTATATTACACGATGTACAGCAGCTGGTTTTATTATATTATACAATATTCGGCAGGTGGTTTTATTATATTACCAGATATTAGGCAGGTGTTTTATGATATTATACAATATTCGGCAGGTGTTTTTATTATATTATCATATATTCGGCAGGTTGTTTTATTATATTACACAATACTAGGCAGGTGGTTTATTACATTACCAAATATTAGGTAGGTGGTTTTATTATATTACAAGATATTCGGCAGCAGATTTTATTATATAATATGATATTCGGCACGTGGTTTATTTATATTACCAGATATTCAGCAGGTGGTTTTATTATATTATACGATATTAGGCAGGTGGTTTTATCATATTACACGATATTAAGCAGGTGGTTCTATTATATTTCACGTTATTAGGCAGGTTGTTTTATTATATTACATGATATTCGACAGGTGGTTTTATTACATTACACAATATTAGACTGGTGGTTTTATTATATTATACGATATTTGACAAGTGGCTTTATTATATTACATAATATTAGGCGGGTGGTTTTATTATATTACCTGATATTAGGCGGGTTGTTTTATTACATTACCAGATATTAGGTGGGTGGTTTTATTATATTACCAGATATTCGGCAGGTGGTTTTATTATATTACATGATATTCGGCAGGTGGTTTTATTACATTACCAGATATTAGGCGGGTGGTTTTATTATATTACCAGATATTCGGCAGGTGGTTTTATTATATTACATGATATTCGGCAGGTGGTTTTATTATACTACCAGATATTTCGCAGGTGGTTTTATCACATTACATGATATTAGGGAGGTGGTTTAATTATATTACCAGATATTAGGCAAGTGGTTTTATTATATTACCAGATATTCGGCAGGTGGTTTTATTATATTATATTATACGATATTCGACAAGTGGCTTTATTATATTACACTATATCAGGCAGCTGGTTTTATTATATTACTAGATATTCGGCAGGTGGTTTTATTATATTACACGATATTAGGCAGGTGGTTTTATTACATTACCAGCTATTAGGCGGGTGGTTTTATTATATTACCAGATATTCGGCGGGTGGTTTTATTATATTATATTATACGATATTTGACAAGTGGCTTTATTATATTACATAATATTAGGCAGGTGGTTTTATTATATTACCTGATATTAGGCGGGTTGTTTTATTACATTACATGATATTCTCCAGGTGGTTTTATTACATTACCAGATATTCGGCAGGTGGTTTTATTACATTACCAGATATTAGGCGGGTGGTTTTATTATATTACCAGATATTCGGCAGCTGGTTTTATTATATTACATGATATTCGGCAGGTGGTTTTATTATATTACACGATATTCGGCAGGTGGTTTTATTATATTACCAGATATTAGGCAGCTGGTTTTATTATATTACCATATATTTCGCAGGTGGTTTTATCACATTACATGATATTAGGGAGGTGGTTTAATTATATTACCAGATATTCGGCAGGTGGTTTTATTATATTATATTATACGATATTCGACAAGTGGCTTTATTATATTACACTATATTAGGCAGCTGGTTTTATTATATTACACGATATTCGGCAGGTGGTTTCATTATATTACCAGATATTCAGCAGGTGGTTTTATTATATTACCAGATTTTCGTCAGGTGGTTTTATTATATTACCAGATATTACGCAGGTGGTTTTATTATATTACCAGATATTCGGCAGGTGGTTTTATTATATTACACTTTCTTAGGCAGCTGGTTTTATTATATTAACAGATATTCTGCAGGTGGTTTTATTAAATTACTAGATATTCGGCAGGTGGTTGTATTACATTACCAGATATTAGGCAGGTGGTTTTACTATATTACACGATATTAGGCAGGTGGTTTATTACATTACCAGATATTCGGCAGGTTGCTTTATTATAGTACCAGATATTAAGCAGCTGGTTTTATTATTTTACCATATATTTCGCAGGTGGTTTTATCACATTTCATGATATTCAGCAGGTGGTTTAATTATATTACCAGATATTCAGCAGGTGGTTTTATTATATTACACGATATTTGGCAGATGGTTTTATTATATTACCAGATATTAGGCAGCTGGTTTTATTATATTACATGATATTCGGTAGGTGGTTTTATTACATTACCAGATATTCGGCAGCTGGTTTTATTATATTACATGATATTCGACAGGTGGTTTTATTACATTACCAGATATTAGGCGGGTGGTTTTATTATATTACATGATATTCGTCAGGTGGTTTTATTATATTACCAGATATTCGTCAGGTGGTTTTATTACATTACCAGATATTAGGCGGGTGGTTTTATTACATTACCAGATATTCGGCAGCTGGTTTTATTATATTACATGATATTCGACAGGTGGTTTTATTACATTACCAGATATTAGGTGGGTGGTTTTATTCTATTACCAGATATTCGGCGGGTGGTTTTATTATATTACATAATATTAGGCATGTGGTTTTATTACATTACCAGATTTTCGGCAGGTGGTTTTATTATATTACCAGATATTCGACAGGTAGTTTTATTATATTATATTATACGATATTCGGCAAGTGGCTTTATTATATTACACTATATCAGGCAGCTGGTTTTATTATATTACCAGATATTCGGTAGGTGGTTTTATTATATTAACAGATATTAGGCGGGTGCTTTTATTATATTACCAGATATTCGGCAGGTGGTTTTATTATATTACATGATATTAGGCAGGTGGTTTTATTATATTACCAGATATTAGGCAAGTGGTTTTATTATATTACCAGATATTCGGCAGGTGGTTTTATTATATCACATGATATTCGGTAGGTGGTTTTATTATATTACCAGATATTCGGTAGGTGGTTTTATTATATTAACAGATATTCGGCAGGTGGTTTTATTATATAATATTATATGATATTCGACAAGTGGCTTTATTATATTACACTATATTCGGCAGGTGGTTTTATTATATTACACGATATTCAGCAGGTGGTTTTATTATATTACATGATATTCGTCAGGTGGTTTTATTATATTACCAGATATTAGGCGGGTGGTTTTATTATATTACCAGATATTAGGCAAGTGGTTTTATTATATTACTAGATATCCGACAGGTAGTTTTATTATATTATATTATATTATACGATATTCGACAAGTGGCTTTATTATATTACACTATATTAGGCAGTTGGTTTTATTATATTACACGATATTCGGCAGTTGGTTTTATTATATTAACAGATATTAGGCGGGTGGATTTATTACATTACCAGATATTCGGCAGCTGGTTTTATTATATTACCAGATATTAGGCCGGTGGATTTATTATATTACCAGATATTCGGCAGCCTGTTTTATTATATTACCAGATATTAGGCGGGTGGTTTTATTATATTACATGATATCCGGCAGGTGGTTTTATTACATTACCAGATATTAGGCGGGTGGATTTATTACATTACCAGATATTAGGCAGGTGGTTTTATTATATTACATAATATTAGGCATGTGGTTTTATTATATTACACGATATTCAGCAGGTGGTTTTATTACATTACCAGATATTAGGCAGCTGGTTTTATTATATTACCATATATTTCGCAGGTGGTTTTATCACATTACATGATATTCAGCAGGTGGTTTAATTATTGTTACGGTACCTTCAGTAATAAATGTACAAACCGCCGTTTAGTGAATGCTCCCCGTTCGCAATAATGTGGTCTGGTAGCGTATGCAGTATAACCATGCAAACCGCCAGCCAGGGAACACTCCAAACTCCCGAACGGTACCCGTACGGCTCCTTCACTTCACGAGCTCCAAATACACGAACTGCCAATATCTTCCAAGCGGCAAATAATTCCAATGAGCAGTCTCTAGTCGCCGGTAATAAAATCCCCCCAATAATGAGACCAAGCTCCGCTTTGAGGGTAAAACATGAACTGAGTTTACTGTGGGCTACCTGCCCGTATTTATGCAGGTCTCCCACTTGGTGGACACTCCCCTAGGGGACCAAATGGGAGACTGGAATAGCGGATGGACATGTGGACATTCCAGACATACAATCCCACAATATTCCCAGCATACATCACAGTTTCCTCCCCTCTGCTCGGGAGATAATTGAGAAGTCATTCAATTATCTCCCAGAGCAGAGGCAAATCGCCATTTTAAATACAAGTCACAAAACACATAAAAATACATAACTTAATAACTGCCAAACATATTACATTCGTGTAACACATCCCCAGATAGCATGGATCTGAGTGCATATTATTGGCGAATAGCGCTCAGATCCCATATGCACAGTTCAATCGCCATGGAGTCAACGTCTATTACAGTTCTTCGGTATGCGATTGACTCCATGGGAAGGCTGTCTGGGGTAAGTCCATTCGTGCCTTTAAACCTCTCGAACGGCCGGTGTTCGCATACTTCTGTCGATTGAGAAGGGAGGTCGACGGCTTCAGCGGTGTTCGGTTGAAAAAGTGTCCGTTTTCATTTCCATGAAATAACCGTCGAACACTGCTGGTCTTTCGCATGGTTAATACGAACCATGACCACCCTGTATTCGATTTTAATTGAGAAATGTCTGTGGTTAACCGCAACGTTCTAATTGGGATCAATAGGCTAACCAGCAGCACACTTCTCTTCTGGGTGGCCGTCCGTTCGGTAGTTCCGTTCGACAGAAAAGTACATTCCCTTAAACAAGGCATACGAATGGGGATTTTCATACAAACGGCAAACAGACGAACACAGCAATTCTAGTTCATACGGATGGGTCTGTCACAATTATATTACCAGATATTAGGCAAGTGGTTTTATTATATTACCAGATATTCAGCAGGTGGTTTTATTATATTACACGATATTTGGCAGACGGTTTTATTATAATCCCAGATATTAGGCAGGTGGTTTTATTACATTACCAGATATTAGGCAGGTGATTTTATTATATTACACGATATTTGGCAGGTTGTTTTATTATATTACCAGATATTCGGCAGGTCGTTTTATTATATTACATAATATTACTCATGTGGTTTTATTACATTACCAGATATTCGACAGGTGGTTTTATTATATTACCAGATATTCGGCAGGTGGTTTTATTATATTAACAGATATTCTGCAGGTGGTTTTATTACATTACCAGATATTAGGCGGGTGGTTTTATTATATTACATGATATTAGGCAGGTGATTTATTACATTACCAGATATTCGGCAGGTTGTTTTATTATATTACCAGATATTAGGCAGGTGGTTTTATTATATTACCAGATATTAGGCGGGTGGTTTTATTATATTACACGATATCCGGCAGGTGGTTTTATTATAATACATGATATTAGGCAGGTGGTTTATTACATTACCAGATATTAGGCAGCTGGTTTTATTATATTACCATATATTTCGCAGGTGGTTTTATCACATTACATGATGTTCAGCAGGTAGTTTAATTATATTACCAGATATTAGGCAAGTGGTTTTATTATATTACCAGATATTCAGCAGGTGGTTTTATAATATTACCAGATATTCGGCAGCTGGTTTTATTACATTACACGATATTCGGTAGGTGGTTTTATTATATTACCAGATATTCAGTAGGTGGTTTTATTATATTATACGATATTAGGCAGGTGATTTTATTATATTACCAGATATTCGGCAGCTGGTTTTATTATATTACCAGATATTCGGCAGGTGGTTTTATTATATTATATTATACGATATTCGACAAGTGGCTTTATTATATTACACTATATTAGGCAGCTGGTTTTATTATATTACTAGATATTCGGCAGGTGGTTTTATTATATTAACAGATATTAGGCAGGTGGTTTTATTATATTACCAGATATTCGTCAGGTGGTTTTATTATATTACACGATATTCGGCAGGTGGTTTTATTATATTACCAGATATTCGTCAGGTGGTTTTATTATATTACACGATATTCGGCAGGTGGTTTTATTATATTACCAGATATTAGGCAGGTGGTTTTATTATATTACATGATATTAGACAGGTGGTTTATTACATTACCAGATATTCGGCAGGTTGTTTTATTATATTACCAGATATTAGGCGGGTGGTTTTATTAAATTACACGATATTCAGCAGGTGGTTTTATTATATTACACGATATTCGGAAGGTGGTTTTATTACATTACCAGATATTCGGCAGGTTGTTTTATTATATTACACGATATTCGGCAGGTGGTTTATTACATTACCAGATTTTCGGCAGGTGGTTTTATTATATTACCATATATTTGGCAGGTGGTTTTATTATATTACCAGATATTCAGCAGGTGGTTTTATTACATTACCAGATATTCGGCAGGTGGTTTTATTATATTACCAGATATTCAGCAGGTGGTTTTATTACATTACCAGATATTGGGCAGGTGGTTTTATTATATTACCAGATATTCGGCAGCTGGTTTTATTATATTACCAGATTCGGCATGTGGTTTTATTATATTAACAGATATTCTGCAGGTGGTTTTATTACATTACCAGATATTAGGTAGGTGGTTTTATTATATTACCAGATATTAGGCGGGTAGTTTTATTATATTACATGATATCCGGCAGGTGGTTTTATTATATTACATGATATTCGACGGGTGGTTTTATTACATCACATGATATTCGGCAGGTGGTTTTATTACATCACATGATATTTGGCAGGTGGTTTTATTATATTACACGATATTCATCAGGTGGTTTTATTATATTACCAGATATTAGGCGGGTGGTTTTATTATATTACCAGATCTTAGGCGGGTGGTTTTATTATATTACATGATATTCGACGGGTGGTTTTATTACATCACATGATATTCGGCAGGTGGTTTTATTACATCACATGATATTTGGCAGGTGGTTTTATTATATTACACGATATTCATCAGGTGGTTTTATTATATTACCAGATATTAGGCGGGTGGTTTTATTATATTACCAGATCTTAGGCGGGTGGTTTTATTATATTACATGATATTCGACGGGTGGTTTTATTACATCACATGATATTCGGCAGGTGGTTTTATTATATTACACGATATTCATCAGGTAGTTTTATTATATTACCAGATATTAGGCGGGTGGTTTTATTATATTACTAGATATTAGGCAGCTGGTTTTATTATATTACCAGATATTAGGCAGGTGGTTTTATTACATTATCAGATATTCGGCAGCTGGTTTTATTATATTACCAGATATTAGGCAGGTAGTTTAATTATATTACCAGATATTCGGCAGGTGGTTTTATTATATTACCAGATATTCGGCAGCTAGTTTTATTATATTACTAGATATTCGGCAGCTGGTTTTATTATATTACCAGATATTAGGCGGGTGGTTTTATTATATTACATGATATTCAGCGGGTGGTTTTATTATATTACTAGATATTAGGCGGGTGGTTTTATTATATTACCAGATATTCAGCGGGTGGTTTTATTATATTACCAGATATTCGGCAGTTGGTTTTATTATATTACATGATATTCGGCAGGTTGTTTTATTATATTACCAGATATTAGGCAGGTGGTTTTATTATATTACATGATATTAGGCAGGTGGTTTTATTATATTACATGATATTAGGCGGGTGGTTTTATTATATTACTAGATATTCGGCGGGTGGTTTTATTATATTACATGATATTCGGCGGGTGGTTTTATTATATTACATGATATTCGGCAGGTTGTTTTATTATATTACCAGATATTAGGCGGGTGGTTTTATTATATTACATGATATTAGGCAGGTGGTTTTATTATATTACATGATATTCGGCAGTTCGTTTTATTATATTACTAGATATTAGGCCGGTGGTTTTATTATATTACTAGATATTCGGCGGGTGGTTTTATTATATTACCAGATATTAGGCGGGTGGTTTTATTATATTACCAGATATTCGGCAGGTGGTTTTATTACATTACCAGATATTCAGCGGGTGGTTTTATTATATTACTAGATATTAGGCGGGTGGTTTTATTATATTACCAGATATTCAGCAGGTGGTTTTATTACATTACCAGATATTCGGCAGGTGGTTTTATTATATTACCAGATATTCGGCAGCTGGTTTTATTATATTACCAGATTCGGCATGTGAATATCGTGTAATATAATAAAACCACCTGCCAAATATCATGTGATGTAATAAAACCACCTGCCGAATATCATGTGATGTAATAAAACCACCCGTCGAATGGGTTTTATTATATTACATGATATTCGACGGGTGGTTTTATTACATCACATGATATTCGGCAGGTGGTTTTATTATATTACACGATATTCATCAGGTAGTTTTATTATATTACCAGATATTAGGCGGGTGGTTTTATTATATTACTAGATATTAGGCAGGTGGTTTTATTATATTACCAGATATTCGGCAGCTGGTTTTATTATATTACCAGATTCGGCATGTGGTTTTATTATATTAACAGATATTCTGCAGGTGGTTTTATTACATTACCAGATATTAGGTAGGTGGTTTTATTATATTACCAGATATTAGGCGGGTAGTTTTATTATATTACATGATATCCGGCAGGTGGTTTTATTATATTACATGATATTCGACGGGTGGTTTTATTACATCACATGATATTCGGCAGGTGGTTTTATTACATCACATGATATTTGGCAGGTGGTTTTATTATATTACACGATATTCATCAGGTGGTTTTATTATATTACCAGATATTAGGCGGGTGGTTTTATTATATTAACAGATATTCTGCAGGTAGTTTTATTATATTACATGATATCCGGCAGGTGGTTTTATTATATTACATGATATTCGACGGGTGGTTTTATTACATCACATGATATTCGGCAGGTGGTTTTATTACATCACATGATATTTGGCAGGTGGTTTTATTATATTACACGATATTCATCAGGTGGTTTTATTATATTACCAGATATTAGGCGGGTGGTTTTATTATATTAACAGATATTCTGCAGGTGGTTTTATTACATTACCAGATATTAGGTAGGTGGTTTTATTATATTACCAGATATTAGGCGGGTAGTTTTATTATATTACATGATATTCGGCAGGTGGTTTTATTATATTACATGATATTCGACGGGTGGTTTTATTACATCACATGATATTCGGCAGGTGGTTTTATTACATCACATGATATTTGGCAGGTGGTTTTATTATATTACACGATATTCATCAGGTGGTTTTATTATATTACCAGATATTAGGCGGGTGGTTTTATTATATTACCAGATCTTAGGCGGGTGGTTTTATTATATTACATGATATTCGACGGGTGGTTTTATTACATCACATGATATTCGGCAGGTGGTTTTATTATATTACACGATATTCATCAGGTAGTTTTATTATATTACCAGATATTAGGCGGGTGGTTTTATTATATTACTAGATATTAGGCAGCTGGTTTTATTATATTACCAGATATTAGGCAGGTGGTTTTATTACATTATCAGATATTCGGCAGCTGGTTTTATTATATTACCAGATATTAGGCAGGTAGTTTAATTATATTACCAGATATTCGGCAGGTGGTTTTATTATATTACCAGATATTCGGCAGCTAGTTTTATTATATTACTAGATATTCGGCAGCTGGTTTTATTATATTACCAGATATTAGGCGGGTGGTTTTATTATATTACATGATATTCAGCGGGTGGTTTTATTATATTACTAGATATTAGGCGGGTGGTTTTATTATATTACCAGATATTCAGCGGGTGGTTTTATTATATTACCAGATATTCGGCAGTTGGTTTTATTATATTACATGATATTCGGCAGGTTGTTTTATTATATTACCAGATATTAGGCAGGTGGTTTTATTATATTACATGATATTAGGCAGGTGGTTTTATTATATTACATGATATTAGGCGGGTGGTTTTATTATATTACTAGATATTCGGCGGGTGGTTTTATTATATTACATGATATTCGGCGGGTGGTTTTATTATATTACATGATATTCGGCAGGTTGTTTTATTATATTACCAGATATTAGGCGGGTGGTTTTATTATATTACATGATATTAGGCAGGTGGTTTTATTATATTACATGATATTCGGCAGTTCGTTTTATTATATTACTAGATATTAGGCCGGTGGTTTTATTATATTACTAGATATTCGGCGGGTGGTTTTATTATATTACCAGATATTAGGCGGGTGGTTTTATTATATTACCAGATATTCGGCAGGTGGTTTTATTACATTACCAGATATTCAGCGGGTGGTTTTATTATATTACTAGATATTAGGCGGGTGGTTTTATTATATTACATGATATTCGGCGGCTGGTTTTATTATATTACATGATATTAGGCGGGTGGTTTTATTATATTACTAGATATTCGGCGGGTGGTTTTATTATATTACCAGATATTCGGCGGGTGGTTTTATTATATTACCAGATATTAGGCGGGTGGTTTTATTATATTACCAGATATTCGGCAGTTGGTTTTATTATATTACCAGATATTCGGCGGGTGGTTTTATTATATTACTAGATATTAGGTGGGTGGTTTTATTATATTACATGATATTAGGCGGGTGGTTTTATTATATTACTAGATATTCGGCGGGTGGTTTTATTATATTACATGATATTAGGCAGGTGGTTTTATTATATTACACTATATTAGGCGGGTGGTTTTATTATATTACCAGATATTAGGCGGGTGGTTTTATTATATTACCAGATATTCGGCGGGTGGTTTTATTATATTACTAGATATTAGGCAGGTGGTTTTATTATATTACCAGATATTAGGCGGGTGGTTTTATTATATTACCAGATATTCGGCGGATGGTTTTATTATATTACACGATATTAGGCGGGTGGTTTTATTACATTACTAGATATTCGGCAGGTGGTTTTATTATATTATCAGATATTCGGCAGTTGGTTTTATTATATTACCAGATATTCGGCGGGTGGTTTTATTATTTTACCAGATATTCGTCAGGTGGTTTTATTATATTACATGATATTCGGCGGGTGGTTTTATTATATTACATGATATTCGGCAGGTGGTTTTATTATATTACACGATATTCAGCAGGTGGTTTTATTATATTACATGATATTCGGCAGGTGGTTTTATTATATTACACGATATCCGGCAGGTGGTTTTATAATATTACCAGATATTAGGCAGGTGGTTTTCTTATATTACACGATATTAGGCAGGTGGTTTTATTACATTACTAGATATTCGGCAGGTTGTTTTATTACATTACCAGATATTAGGTGGGTGGTTTTATTATATTACCAGATATTCGGCGGGTGGTTTTATTATTTTACCAGATATTAGGCGGGTGGTTTTATTATATTACATGATATTCGACGGGTGGTTTTATTACATCACATGATATTCGGTAGGTGGTTTTATTACATCACATGATATTTGGCAGGTGGTTTTATTATATTACACGATATTCATCAGGTGGTTTTATTATATTACCAGATATTAGGCGGGTGGTTTTATTATATTACTAGATATTAGGCAGCTGGTTTTATTATATTACCAGATATTAGGCAGGTGGTTTTATTATTTTACCAGATATTAGGAGGGTGGTTTTATTATATTACATGATATTCGACGTGTGGTTTTATTACATCACATGATATTTGGCAGGTGGTTTTATTATATTACACGATATTCATCAGGTGGTTTTATTATATTACCAGATATTAGGCGGTTGGTTTTATTATATTACCAGATATTAGGCGGGTGGTTTTATTATATTACATGATATTCGACGGGTGGTTTTATTACATCACATGATATTCGGCAGGTGGTTTTATTACATCACATGATATTTGGCAGGTGGTTTTATTATATTACACGATATTCATCAGGTGGTTTTATTATATTACCAGATATTAGGCGGGTGGTTTTATTATATTACTAGATATTAGGCAGCTGGTTTTATTATATTACCAGATATTAGGCAGGTGGTTTTATTACATTATCAGATATTCGGCAGCTGGTTTTATTATATTACCAGATATTAGGCAGGTAGTTTAATTATATTACCAGATATTCGGCAGGTGGTTTTATTATATTACCAGATATTCGGCAGCTAGTTTTATTATATTACTAGATATTCAGCAGCTGGTTTTATTATATTACCAGATATTAGGCGGGTGGTTTTATTATATTACATGATATTCAGCGGGTGGTTTTATTATATTACTAGATATTAGGCGGGTGGTTTTATTATATTACCAGATATTCAGCAGGTGGTTTTATTATATTACCAGATATTCAGCAGTTGGTTTTATTATATTACATGATATTCGGCAGGTTGTTTTATTATATTACCAGATATTAGGCAGGTGGTTTTATTATATTATCAGATATTCGGCAGCTGGTTTTATTATATTACCAGATATTCGGCGGGTGGTTTTATTATATTACCAGATATTCGTCAAGTGGTTTTATTATATTACATGATATTCGGCAGGTGGTTTTATTATATTACATGATATTAGGCAGGTGGTTTTATTATATTACCAGATATTCGGCGGGTGGTTTTATTATTTTACCAGATATTCGTCAAGTGGTTTTATTATATTACATGATATTCGGCAGGTGGTTTTATTATATTACATGATATTAGGCAGGTGGTTTTATTATATTACCAGATATTCGGCGGGTGGTTTTATTATTTTACCAGATATTCGTCAAGTGGTTTTATTATATTACATGATATTCGGCAGGTGGTTTTATTATATTACATGATATTAGGCAGGTGGTTTTATTATATTACCAGATATTCGGCGGGTGGTTTTATTATTTTACCAGATATTCGTCAAGTGGTTTTATTATATTACATGATATTCGGCAGGTGGTTTTATTATATTACATGATATTCGGCAGGTGGTTTTATTATATTACTGGATATTCTGCAGGTGGTTTTATTATATGAACAGATATTAGGCAGGTGGTTTTATTATATTACCAGATATTCGGCGGGTGGTTTTATTATATTACATGATATTCAGCAGGTGGTTTTAATGTTGTGGCTAATCAGTGGTTACACATAAATGTGTCTCTCTAGCTTTATTTATGTGATAGATTTCTGTGATAAGGAATAAAATGTTTTCACGGTTTCTCCAATCTTCTTTAAATTGAAATATAACAGTGTGTATGTAAACCTGTAAATTCTCACAGAACCCTTCCCTCTGTCCGCCTCTATATACATAGTAATACAGAAACGGGTGCTTTTAGGTCAAAATCCATCATTTCTCATTATTTGGAAATAAACCCATTTCTATTTATTGCCGTCCTCTAAACGGATTTACCTTATGTTTGTAATTATTTTCGATTGTCTCTGTAAATAAACTATTCGCTCTATCAATCTGCTAGTAATAGCTGCTGTGTCTATACACTTGGCACAGGATTAATAAGAATGAAAGCAATTTATAAGATCCATTCATTTATACAGAAATGTGTCTTTGTATTGACATATATATTTATTTCTTCTATATTTATACAACTTTTGCTATTTAGTCTTTCTCACACACAAACATTAACACTCAATAACACACTGGTATAAACACAAACATTAACACACAATGGCACACACTGATCTAAAGACAAGCATTGACATAAAGTTGACACGCACAATGATCTACTTACACACAAATTGCATTACATACACACAGACTGACACACACATGGACTGAGAAACACAAATTGACAGACAGAGACAGACTGACACCCATGGGCTGATGCACAAAGATTGACTCACACACATACACATACAAAATATACAATCCAGCGCACTCGCTTATTCACTAAACAATGATTTCAAATCTCACAGATTGTAATAGTTTTATTTAAAAACACCTCACCTAGGCAGGTCCTACTCACACACATACACACACAGACTGACAAACAGACCGGCAGACATACATAGACTGACAAACAGACTGGCAGACACATAGACTGATACACACAGACTGACGGACACAAATTGACTCAGACACACACTGACAGACAAACAGACTAGTACAGACTGACACACACAGACTGACAAACACATAGGCTGTCACACACAGGCTGACAGACAGACTGACCGAGACAGACTGACAGATACACAAGGGGACATAGACTGACAGACATACAGAGAGATGCATAGACTGACAGACATACAGAGAGATGCACATAGACTGACAGACATACAGAGAGATGCATAGACTGACAGACATACAGAGAGATGCATATAGACTGACAGACATACAGAGAGATGCATAGACTGGCAGACATACAGAGAGATGCACATAGACTGGCAGACATACAGAGAGATGCACATAGACTGACATGAATAGGAACCCACACTAGCACCCACAGTCCCCATCAAGTCCAGGACCAGTTTACCTGTAAGGCGGTCCTTAGCCAGGTTCCTGCCCTCCATCCAGGGGAAGGTGAGTCCAGAAAGACTGCCCCCCACACTGGCCATGTTGGGGGCCCTCTGAGGCAGGGGCCTGTGGGCAGGTACACGAATTACCCCGGTGGGTCTCACATTGACATTCATGCTGATGTTAAGACTGTAGGATGGAGGACTCGAACTGTACAAAGGATTAAACCTACTTTCACCCATATACTCCTGCTCCCCCACCCTGGGGCCTATGTGCCCACCACTGTGTTCCTGGTTATTAAGGATCTGGTCGATTCCAAAACTAATGGGCTCCTGGGGGCTCTGGTTTTCTGGGGCCATTCCTGGGGGGTCCATTGGGTGTGAACAGCTGAGTGCTGAGAGTACTGGGAGTACTGAGTGTCAATACTGTGTGCTGTGAGTGCCAGCGCTGTGTACTGGGAGTGCTGGGAGTGTCAGCGCTGTGTGCTGGGAGTGCTGAGAGTGTAAGCGCTGTGTGCTGGGAGTGCTGGGCGTGTCAGCGCTGAGTGCTGGGAGTGTAAGCACTATGTGCTGGGAGTGCTTAGAGTGTCAGCGCTGTGTACTGGGAGTGCTGAGAGTGTCAGCGCTGTGTACTGGGAGTGCTGAGAGTGTCAGCGCTGAGTGCTGGGAGTGTCAGTGCTGTGTACTGGGAGTGCTGGGAGTGTAAGCGCTGTGTACTGGGAGTGCTGAGAGTGTCAGCACTGTGTACTGGGAGTGCTGAGAGTGTCAGCGCTGTGTACTGGGTGTGCTGGGAGTGCCAGCGCTGTGTACTGGGAGTGCTAGGAGTGTCAGCACTGTGTGCTGGGATTGCTGGGAGTGTAAGCGTTGTGTACTGGGAGTGCTTTGAGTGTCAGCACTGTGTACTGGGAGTGCTGGGAGTGTCAGCGCTGTGTGCTGGGAGTGCTGGGAGTGTAAGTGCTGTGTGCTGGGAGTGCTGGGAGTGTCAGCACTGTGTGCTGGGAGTGCTGGGAGTGTCAGCGACGTGTACTGGGAGTGCTGGGAGTGTCAGCACTATGTACTGGGAGTGCTGAGAGTGTCAGCACTGTGTGCTGGAAGTGCTGAGAGTGTCAGCGCTGTGTACTGGGTGTGCTGGGAGTGTAAGTGCTGTGTACTGGGAGTGCTAGGAGTGTCAGCGCTGTGTATTGGGAGTGCTGAGAGTGTCAGTGCTGTGTGCTGGGTGTGCTGAGAGTGTCAGCGCTGTGTGCTGGGAGTGCTGAGAGTGTCTGTGCTGTGTACTGGGAGTGCTGAGAGTGTCAGAGCTGTGTGCTAGGAGTGCTGGGAGTGTGTGTGCTGGAGTGTAAGCGCTGTGTACTGGGAGTGCTGAGAGTGTCAGCGCTGTGTGCTGGGAGTGCTAAGAGTGTCAGTGCTGTGTACTGGGAGTGCTGAGAGTGTCAGCGCTGTGTGCTGGGAGTGCTAAGAGTGTCAGTGCTGTGTACTGGGAGTGCTGAGAGTGTCAGCGCTGTGTGCTGGGAGTGTAAGGGCTGTGTGCTGGGAGTGTCAGCGCTGTGTGCTAGGAGTGCTGAGAGTGTCAGCGCTGTGTGCTAGGAGTGCTGAGAGTGTCAGCGCTGTGTACTGGGAGTGCTAGGAGTGTTAGCGCTGTGTTCAGGAATTGAGCCCTGGCTGTATTAGGAGTATGTTCTGGCTAGCTGTACTAACTGTGTACTCAGAGCATGCCCTGTCTGTACAGGGATGTTCCCTAGCTGTACTGCCTGCATGGGTTGCGTTGGGAGTACAGATATTGTACCCTGGCTGTACGAATAATGCACTCTAGTTGTACTCTGAGTTTCCTAGGCTGCGCTGAGTGTATATACAACTACCTATACTCTACCTGAGTAAGTGTGGGTCTCTGAGACCCTGCCTCACCCAATATCGAGCCCCCAGGTTTGGTTCTGGTGACAGCTTTTCCTGGGGTCCCCAATATTCAAGAAGGGGAACACTAACAACTCTGTGCAGAGGATTGGACTAGAAATAATTTAGGGGTCTGAAAGAGGTTTATGTCCTCCGTTACTCTAGTTTTCAGGATGGTTTCTGCTACACAGTCTGCCCTGTAAATAGGGGCTGTGTTAGCACCCCCCAGTGAAAATAAATAAATTTGAAGCAATTGCACATCGCTTCCACAAATAATGTCCAGAGAGATCCTGTATCACCAGCCTCTCAGTATAATCCACAGGAGTCCTGTATCCCCAGTCTCTCAGTATAATCCACAGGAGTCCTGTATCCCCAGTCTTTCACTATAATCCATAGGAGTTCTGTATCCCCAGTCTTTCACTATAATCCATAGGAGTTCTGTATCCCCAGTCTTTCACTATAATCCATAGGAGTCCTGTATCGCCAGGTTTTGTTCCTTATCTCCTGGTCCTGTATCATCTCATGTCCTGATTCAATGTATCCAGGCAGGGTGACTGCTTAATGTCCCCCTGAGTGAGATACAGATCCAGACACAGCTCCCTCCCTCAGGGAAGGGTGGGCTCAGATCCTGCATCCCCCATCCTTTCAAGGCATCTAGGAAAGGTCCCATCATTCAGACATCTTCAGACACATCCAAACACATTCACACAATGTTCTCTTTTGAGAACATGTCCTGTAGATATGAAGAAATGCATTGGATCTAATGTGCCCTCCTTCCAACCCACTTGATGCCAGTGCTGGACCTGCTGCCCTCAGTGACAAATAAGAGATTTAGAGATGCAGGAGGATACTAACAGGTGTCAGTGTCCTCGCCCACCTAACTGTTCTTCCTTGGCAAGAGACTGCAGGGCTACATCAATCCCAAACCCTTCTTTCGGTGGTCCACCTAATGAACATAGCGTATGAAAGGGGACCATACTCCAAGGACAAACACCTGAATATCTGGAATATGGGTAGAGACACTGTATCTCTCCTGAACCTATCGTATAAAGTAAATGGTGTGGAGAAACCTCATTAAGAATGGATGGGTGAATGGAGGGTGGCACGTGAAAGGATGGATGGGTGCCCATGTGGGGAGAGGGAGGGTGGATGGGTAGACAGACGGGTGGAGAGAGGGAGGGATGGATAGCTTAGTTGATTGATGAGTTCATAGCGGATTATGTGACCTGGTGTAATATCTCACAGTCTATAACTGATTATAATACCCAGTGTAATATCTCACAGTCTATAATTGATTATATTACTAGGTGTAATATCTCACGGTGTATAGCTGTTTATAATACCCAATGTAATATCTCAGTCTATAACTGATTATAATACCCAGATATCTCACGGTCTATAACTAATTATAATACCCATTGTAATATCTCAAAGTCTCTAACTGATTATATAACCTAGTGTAATATTTCACAGTCTAGAACTGATTATATTACCCGGTGTAATATCTCACAGTCTATAACTGATTATAATACCCAGTGTAATATCTCACACTCTATAACTGATTATATTACCCGGTGTAATATCTCACGGTGTATAGCTGTTTATAATACCCAATGTAATTTTTCACGGTGTGTATATGATTATATTATCCAGTTTAAAATCTCACAGTGTATAAGTGATTGTTATTATTATTTCCATTTATATAGCGCCAAAAGATTCTATAGCGCTTTACAATAATATGAGAGGGGGGAATTCAAGTGTTAATAGGACAATTACAAGAAAACTTACAGGAATGAAAGGATAGGTTGAAGAGGACCCTGCTCAAAATAGCTTAAAGTCTATAGGTTGTAATATCTCATGGTGTATAGCTGATTATAAAACCCGTTGTGATATCTCATGGTCTATAACTGATTATATTACCCGGTGTAATATCTCACGGTGTATAGCTGATTATAATACCCGATGTGGTATCTCACGGTGTATAGTTGACTATAATATGCGGTGTAATATCTCACGGTGTATAGCTGATTATATTACCCGTTGTGATATCTCAAGGTCTATAACTGATTATATTACCTGGTGTAATATCTCACAGTCTATAACTGATTATACATGTGGCGAATGTAACCTCGCCACTGGGTTTTGGAGTGGAATGCTTGCCAGCCTCTTGCCCTGTGACTATGGCCCCTGGGGTGTGTTGCCTTTCAAAAACACTATTTGTGCATATTGGGACTTAGCACAATGCCCCTTCCAAACATGTGGCGGCGGCCATCTTAAATTGTCCAGCAGTGTTTTGTCGTCGAGTGTATGGAACTGTTTTGGGCATGGGACCATGTGCATGGTGGGGCAAAAATAAAACTTACAGGAAATTCCTGAACCCCTGAACCGATCTGGGTGATTTTTGGATATGTTGTTCACCCAGATGGGGGCTATCAGGGGATGTGTTGTATTTTGGGGTACTTTTTCAACTGGAAGCTGGATCCTGGCACACCCCTCTGGACCTGATGGTACACAGTGTTACAAGGGAGACCCCAACCAAGCTGCGGTGGTTTGTGGGGCCTACGGTGCTTATGGTGTCTGGTGGAGTGCTTGGAGTACTCGGTGAGCACTAGGAGCATCAACTGACTGAGGCACCCGGTCGGGGGGGCCAGGCGGTACGTCTCAGTGTGAACACTCCAAGGGGCACTGGGCATGTCCTCGTTCGGGAACCGAACAAGGTGGGAAGCTGTGACAGATCCTCTGTCTCTGGGTTATAAATCTATCCTCTAACCTCTGGTTCGTCTGTTTGTTCACCTAAAACCCCTTCCATTCCTTATCTGTTTCTTCTGTTTGTTCACCTTAAACCATTCCATTCACTATCTGCAAAATGGCACTTCGGATACAGTCGAAGTGTCAAAGTAGTCGGAGTAGCCGCCAATTGTATAGTCGGCAAAATGGCACTTCAGATACAGTCGAAGTGTCAAAGTAGTCAGAGTAGCCGCCAATCGTATAGTCGAACACGTGGCAGCAGCCATCTTATTCAGTCGAACGTGTTCAGCTGTGTTTTGTCATCGGACACGAGACGGCACTGTGGCGAAACCAACCTCGCCACTGTACACTGGAGAAGCCTGGTTGCTCGCCTGCTGCCTTTGGACTATGGCCCCATGTTAAAAGACATATTTTTCCCTGCAGAAAAGACTTATTTGTGCTTTTCTGCCGGGTGTTCGGTAGATTCAATCTACCGAACAACCGCACGAATGAATAGACCACCTGGGAGCTGGAGTGTGCCGGCAATTAACCTCCCTGAAGCTGCGGTAAACCGCAGCTTAATTGACGAATGCTGGGTGGCCGCCATTCGTATCACGAACACGAGGTCGCGGACATTTTAAACACAACACAGCGGTGTGCGACGCTTAATTCATGGAACTGAAATCGGTAGTTTTGTTTGAGTGTGTTGTACCCCAGATAGGAATCCCATGGAGCCCATTCGCATGAAACTGACTGTGTAAAGACTTTGGCTCCATGGCGATTAAACTGTATTCGTGTGGTCTGAGCGCCATTCGCTTAATAATGTGCGCTCAGACCTGAGCTATCTGGGGATATGTAGAACATATATGTTTTATGTACTGAATGTAACTGTAATTTTATGTCTTTTACTGTTTGTTTTCTGCCATGTGGTTAATGGAGTTTTGCCTCTGTCTTTGGAGATAATTGAATTACTTCCCAAATTATGTCCAGGGCAGAGAGGAGGGATTGTGATGCATAGTGGGATGGTTGAAATGTGTAAGTCTGTGATTGGTCCTTTTACCCTTTGTGTCCCAGTCTCCCATTTGGTCCCCTAGGGGAGTGTCCACCAGGTGGGAGACCGGCATAAAAGCCGGGCAGTTAGCCCCAGTAAATCAGTTCCTACTTAACCCTCAAAGTGAGGTGTCATCTCATTATTGGGGGAGGATTTACTGTATGCTGTTAGAGACTGATTGCCAGGAGTGTAAGCTGCTTGGGGGCTTTTCCTGTTTGTCTGCTAGCAGCTATTCGTATGTCTCCAGTTTGGGAGTTTCGAGTTTTCCCTTGGTATGCAGTTCGGGAGTTGGTGAATTCGTGGGTTTGCAGTTCAGGAGATTGGTGCTTGCAGTAGCTGTCGGTGCAGCTGAAAAAGGGGAATATCGCCTAAACGGTTTTTAACCTCTTTTGGGCAAAACGGTCCGTTACAGGCACAAACACCGGTGAACAGTTACCTTCCAGAGAACTTTGACTTTTCAAATGGGAGTCAAACGGCGTTCGTGAATAGAAGCCCACGAACAAGAGACACACTTTTACTATGACCATTCACCATTCCGTTCGGTAGTTCGAATGGTATTTCGACTGTTTTAAATAGACCGGCCGCACAACCTAATTCTCTGGAACTGTTTTGGGCATGAAACCATTTGTGTGGTTGGTCAAAAGAGACTTCTAGGAATTTCCTGAACCCCTGCTCTGATCTGGCTGATTTCTGGATATGTTGTTCACCCAGATCAGGGCTATCAGGGGATGTGTTGTATTTTGGGGTACTTTTTGGGGTTTGTAAAAATGTTTGTTTTTTCTGCTTAGAGTTACTTTTATGGGGTTTCGGGGTGTTTTCTATAATTTGTGCCTGGGCATAATTAAGTTAGTACATTATTAATTCGGTGTGCCATCAGGTCCAGGGGGTGTTCCTCTGGCCTGAGGAGTTGTATATAAAGCCAACCTGTACCATTAAACCTTCAGACTTCTTCACTCTCAATACTGAGTTCTGTCTCTTATTGTTGGGAACTGCTATATATCACAATCACTAGCTCTTGCAAGAGCTGTTCCTGCTTCTCTCACGGATGACTCTGGGATCACTACAGCACCTCTCACTCTTGGGAAAAGGATGTCTCTAGGGTGTTAAGATTGCCTCTGGTCTAGCTGGAGGTTGGATCGCTTGGATTTCCTGGTTTCCGAAGTCAGAGAGTCGAACGGTACTTCAATCGGTAGAAGCTATAGTAAAGCTAGGATTCCCGGTTCCCTACAACACGAGTCGAGGCTGCGAGTTGAGGGTAAAATGAACTGCCGAGCTGCCGGGCTGCTTGCAGCCTGTCTGCTTTAACAGTTTTGAGAACCATAACCTTTTGTCCTATACAAAAGCTCCTCCGCCGTGCCCCCCTGTCATACCAGATTTTTTGTCACCTCTGGGCCGCTTGGAGGTTAGCCTAGACTGACCTGGCTAATTGCTCCATACCGTCCCTAAGCTCCAGCACATAAGGTACGATGGGGACTCTGGCGTTCTCCGTCTCTCCCACCCAGTGCTCATGGATAAGGTTCAGGGGGGCTTGCACTTTGCGTCCCTATAGCGGCTCAAAGGGAGAGAATCCGGTTGGTTCCTGGGGCACCTCCCGGTAAGCGAACAGGAGGTGCGGCAGGAAACGTTCCCAGTCTCTATATTCCTGAGTGAAGGTTTTCAACATTTGTTTGAGGGTTCCATTGAACCTCTCACATAGCCCATTAGTCTGAGGATGATACAGGGAGCTGAGGAGGGATTTTATTTTGCAGACATGCCATAGCTGTTGCGTTAGTTCAGCAGTGAACTGGGTACCTCTGTCGGATAGGATCTTCCGAGGGAATCCCACCCGAGAGAACACCTGAACCAAAGCATTAGCTACGGTGTCTGCCTGGATATAGGATAGAGCCACTGCCTTGAGGTAGCGCGTAGCGTAGTCCACCACCGTGAGAATATATCTCTTACCGGAAGGACTGGGGGTAGCGAGTGGCCCCACCAAGTCGATGGCTACCTGGCTAAAGGGTTCTTCTATAATGGGCATGTTGCCAAGATGTGCCTTGGGGTGGTCTCTTGCCCACCCTTTGGCAGACCTCGCACGTATTACAGTACGTTCTCACATCTGCATGTACCCCTGGCCAGAAGAAGGCATGGGTAATATGGTGGAGGTGGAGGGAATGACCAGCTGTCTCCTACGGTGTCCCTTTTTCTCTGTGTGCCTGTACAGTCTGCCCTGTTCCCATGCACATGTCTTGTGGTCTGACCCCTCAGTCCCTGTATCGGCTCGCTCCTTATACTTCTGGAGTGTCGGGTCAGTCTTAGTCTCAAAGGCTCAAAGGCTGTCGATGTATCCCAGGGTAAGGGTGAAGGGTAATTAGTCACAGTCGGGGTTAGTCTTACCTGAGTCTCCCGCACTGGTGAAGGGTCTTGAGTCCTTCCTGCTTGCGACCGGGTAGTTACAGGATGTGCCTCCGAGTTGTGGGAAGGAGCATATGCTAAAGTCATGGGGCCCAGGTCGTTTCCCAGTAGAACCTCAGCTGGCAAGTTATCCACGATTCCCACCCTCGCGAGTCCTTTCCCCGCACCCCAATCCAAATGCACTTTGGCCATTGGTAGTTTGTAAATGTCCCTTCCAGCCATCCGGACAGCGATGGTGTCTGTAGAGAGTCTATATTCTGGAACCAGTCGGCTTTGTACCAGGGTGATAGTGGACCCGGTGTCTCTTAACCTATGTGTGGGGCAGCCCTCCAGTAATACCTCTTGCCTGTGGTGCTGCCGGTTGTCGTTTGCGGCATACACGGGGTTGGCTTCATGGAGAGGTCCCAGATATTCTTGCAGAGGGTTTTCCTTTTCAACACAGAAAGCGCGAGCTGGGCGGATATTGCCTGAGGGGGGTGAATTGTAATTCCGTGAGGGGTAATTGTTGTTGAGGGGGCAGTTAGTGATGAGGCGCCCCGGCTGCTTGCATTTGAAGCAGGTGGGACGGGAGCGTTCTTGGGTGTAGTAGCTGGGTGGTCCGGTGTATCGGGTAGGACCTGCTGGCACAGGCATACGAAATTCCATTCGCGGGCTGGTTCGGTACGTTCTCTCGGTTCGGTACGTGTCACCATTCGGGAGTTGTTGAATTCCTGTATCTGAGCGTCTCGGTGTTCATCAGCCAGTCTCGCTGCTTCGTTGAGATCGTTAGGCCGTCGGCCCTTCAACCACTCTCTGTCTTTCTGTTCTAGTCCCTCATAAAAATGCTCTAACAAAAATAGTTCCAAAATTTCTGCTGCATTGACTGCCCGACATCCGTTAATCCAATGGGTAGCAGCCCTCCGCATTCGGTGCGCCCATTCGGCATGGGTGTCATTCGGTTTCTTCTTGGTGTTGCGGAATTGCCTGCGGTACGTGTCGGGGGTCTCCGTGTCCCGTTTCAGCAGAGTGTCCTTCACAAGCGGGTATTGGGCCACCTCCTCGGTGCTGAGAGTCCTAAAGGCCTCCATTGATCGCCCGGCTAGTTTCCCCGCCAGTATACGCGGCCATGCTGCTGTGGGGATTTGATGCAGGGCACATTGCCTCTCAAAATCGGCTAAGAATTCATCAATCCCCATCTCGTTCTCCACGAACGGCTGTAATGCTGCGAACGGGATCTTCTGTTGCTCCGCAAGTTCTGTGGAGCTGCTCTGTGCAGTGGCTGTAGCCCCATGCTGGGCGGTCATTACGCTGAGCTCATGGGCTCAGGTTCTTTGTATATCCGCCTCCGCTTCTGCCATCAATTGTTGTACCAATTCCATGGAAGGGTTCGGCCCATATAGGGGAAGTCTTTCCCTGACAATCCTTGTCTTCTCATACCTGGGCATTATCGTGGGTTCTGTCATGGTGAAACTCTGGTCCAACTCGGTTAGGTCAGCAATCAATTCTCTCCTTGGCCAGTTGCTCGCATTCCCACCTCGGCTTTTGAGTAAATCCTTTAACGTGGTGCACTTTAGCTTATCGTAGTTGCTCTCCATCCGTTCTATACTTCTCTTAGGAAATCCAGGATGATCCCGCCACTGCCACCAATTGTTATGATTGCCTCCAGTCTAGCTGGAGGTTGGATCGCTTGGATGTCCTGGTTCCCGAAGTCAGAGAGTCGAACGGTACTTCAATCGGTAGAAACCTGTAAGTGTAGAATATCCCACTAGCTATAGTAAAGCTAGGATTCCCAGTTCCCTACAACACGAGTCGAGGCTGCGAGTTAAGGGTAAAACGAACTGGCTTTAATGGCACACAAGCATGGCAATTTTGCATGAATCCCCGCTCTCAGTCTGGTTGTCCCGGCTGTTCGGGAGACGAATGGAGACCGCCCGGAAGGGGGTACTTAACCTGCGGTTAACCGCAAGAGCAACGTTCTAATTGATGCCACACGCCAGGATGTAGGTGGTCCGTGTTCGTGAGTCTTTCGGCAGTTTCCCTTCGGGGAATTGCATATGAACGTGGGTCCCCTGGAACCGTCAATAAGTTGGTGGTTAACCTCAGACTGCAGCGCCTTGTGCGGTTAATGTGAGGCACACGCTGCTCGTAGGGTGGTCGGTTATTCAGTACTTTTAGAGGTGACGGGGGTTAAGTGGCGGCACACGCCAAGGGTTGGGTGGTCCATTGTTTGTACAGACGAATGTGTCTTTATAATGGTTTGTGCAATGCATTCGTACGGTATGAATGCTGACATAATAGAGGTTTTAATCGAAAAGAGGTCATGTTGTAACAGTATATAGAGTCATTGTGACATAGGGGTACCGCTACAATTGGTGGCAAGCAGCCAGAGGGAAATGACCCCCATCGTATCCTATGGGACCATATGGAGCAATTAGCCCAGATGGCAAAGGAGAAACTACAGGTGGCCCAGGGACGACAAAAATTATGGTATGAACGGGGTGCCCGTCAGCGCACGTTTCAGACTGGGCAAAAAGTGTTAGTCTTGAAACCTGTCACGACAGATAAGTTGCAAGTAGACTGACAAGGCCCACAGAAAGTGGTAGAACAGCTATGTGACACTACATATGGCATTGCTAGCTGTAAGGATGAGAGAATAAGAAGGTCCTTTCATGTAAATATGTTGAAAGAATACCAAGAAAGGCAGGAGGATGTAGCAGCTGTATGTGCCCCAGCTACCGACGACCAAGAGAGTCTACCCTAACCTGACCTCCTAGAGAAGAAACCCCAGACTGACCCCATCAGCCAAGTCCAGTTAGGGGACCGACTAAACCCCACAGAAAGGGAGCAGATGCTCCAATTACTAGCAAGTAGACGCCAGACGTTTCCGCAGGAACCGGGCTTTACATTCCTCACCACCAACAAGGTAGAGACCCCCAGGCAAAGTCCCCTTAGACAGCCCCCCTACCAGATACCCGAAGCCGTCAGGGAAGGGATGAGAGGGGAAATACAAGAAATGTTGAGGCTAGGCGTCATTAAGCCGTCCGATAGCCCTTGGGCATCCCCAGTAGTCCTAGTACCAAAGAAGGATGGAACCACCCGATTCTGTGTGGACTATCGGAGGCTAAATGATAACACCGTGACAGAGGCTTACCCCATGCCCCGAGTGGACGAGCTGTTAGACCGTATCGCCAGGGGACGTTATCTGACCACCATCGACCTCTGCAAGGGGTATTGGCAGATTCCCCTAGCCGAAGAGGCTATCCCCAAGTCGGCTTTTGTCACCCCGTTTGGCTTGTACCAATTTAAGGTCATGCCATTCGGGATGAAAAACGCCCCAGCCACTTTCCAACGCTTGGTGGATAGGCTCCTCGATGGCATCCAGGAATTCGCCTGTGTGTACCTGGATGACTTTGCGGTCTACAGTGACTCCTGGGAAGAACACTTGAGGCATGTTGGGATGATACTGGATCAGATTTAGGCAGCTATTTGGGACACCGGGTAGGGTGTGGGAAGCAGCGAACCTGAGCCCGCTAAGATCAAAGCTGTCTCTTAACCTATGTGTGGGGCAGCCCTCCAGTAATACCTCTTGCTTGTGGTGCTGCCGGTTGTCGTTTGCGGCACACACGGGGTTGGCTTCATGGAGAGGTCCCAGATATTCTTCCAGAGGGTTTTCCTTTTCAACACAGAAAGCGCGAGCTGGGCGGATATTGCCCGAGGGGGGTGAATTGTAATTCCGACCTAAGGCCCACACCCCGACCTAAGACCCAAGTACTGGCCTTCCAGGGGACCACAGGGTACTATATACGGTTCGTACCAGACTATAGCGCAATGGCCAAACCTCTGACTGATTTGACAAAAAAAAATCTGCCCAGACAGGTCCTGGGGTCTCCCGACTGTGAGAACGCCTTCCAAGCACTAAAGAATGCCTTAGTAAATGCTCCTGTCCTGGCTGCCCCAGTCCCTAACAAACGTTTCATTGTGCACACAGATGCCTCCATGTTCAGACTGGGAGCAGTTTGTGGCAGAACCAACCTCGCCACTGGCCACTGGAGGGGCCTGGTCACCTGCATCCTGCCGCTGGATTATGGCCCCATGTTAAAAACCTTTTATTTTTCTTATGTGAGCAGTGTTACCCCAGATAGCGAAGCCATGGAGCCCAGTCGTGTAATGAAAGACTGTATAAAAGATTTTGGCTCCATGGCGATTGAACTGTATGTATGTGATCTGAGCACCATTCAGTAATAATGTACGCTCAGACCTAAGCTATCTGGGGATATGTTGAATGTATATGTTTTATGTAGTAATTGTAACACTGTGTAATTTTATGTCTTTTTACTAACATGTGGCTAATGGAGTTTTGCCTCTGTCCTTGGAGATAATTGGATTACTTCCCAATTATCTCCAGGACAGAGAGGAGGGATTGTGATGCATTGTGGGATTGTAAGCTTGTGATTTGTCAATGTCCAATATGTTTCCCATCTGGTCTCCTAGGTGAGAGTCCACCAGGTGGGAGACCTGCATAAAAGCCGGGCAGGTAGCCCCAGTAAATCAGTTCTGCTTGATCCTCAAAAAAGTTTTGTCTCGTTCTTGGGGGGAATTGGATTGAATGCTGTTACAGTGCGACTGACAGGAGTGTAAGCTGTTCGTATGGTTTTTCCTGTTCGGCTGTTTAACAGCATTTGTGTGTTTCTTGTTCGGAGTTGGAGGATTCGTATGGTTCCAGTTCGGGAGTTGGAGAATTTGTGTGTGTGCAGTTCAGGAGATTGGTGATTGCAGTAGCTGCATGTGCACCTGAAAGGGGAATATCGACTAAACGGTTTTTAACCCCTTGTGTGCAAAACGGTCCGTTACACAGTTCTAAGCCAAATGGGAGAGGATGGAGGAGAACACCCTGTGTGACGGATCGTATTAACACAAGTTACAGTAGTAGACACAAGTTACAGTAGCCAATCATTTTACAATACAATATAACACACCCCCACATAAACAGTGAAATCCCTCCTCTCTATCCTGGAGATAATTGAGTTAAGTGGCTGGAGCAAACTTAATTATCTCCAGGTAGAGAAAATATTTAACTTTTACAAAATTAACAAAATACATTAAAATATATACCTTTGCTTTTACCGAACGGAACCCCCACATTCGACATATCCCCAGATAGCTTGGGTCTGAGCGCGCAATATAGCCGAACAGAACTCAGATCCCACGAACACAGTCAAATCGCCATTGAACTAAAGATTCTGTTCACCGAATTAGCTCCATGGATTTAGCTATCTGGGTCGGTTCAGTTCATGTGTTCTGAAAGTACCAAATGACACGGCGTTCGAACAAATGGGGATGAAAGAGATGGAAGTTGGATAGCTCCAGCGGTGTTCATGCGAAATTGTGGCCGAAAATAGTTCCACGCAGTTGACGACCAAACACCGCTGGGCATTCATCAGTTTAAAATGGCCACTGCCACGTGTTCGTTCAAATGATTGGCGACCACCCAGCTGTTCATCAAATACTTGTGGTTAACCACAGCTTCTGGGCGACTAATGAGCTGCACACTCCCATTGCAGGTGGTCTGGCTGTTCGGTAGTTTGTTTGGTTGTTTAAGAAAGGAATGAAATAGGGCTAAATACACGAACAGCAGACTAAATAAAAGGGTTCTGGTATTCACAAACAGAGGTTTTGTCACACCCTGTCGCATATATCAGCAGAAAACTATTACCTCGAGAAGTGAGCTATGCGTCAGTAGAAAAGGAATGTTTGGCTTTAGTGTGGGTGCTGAAAAAAACAGACACCGTATTTGTATGGGAGGGAATTCACATTGATAACGGACCACAATCCATCAGTGTAGCGAAACCGGGTCGCAGGGGACAATGGACGGCTATTGAGATGGAGCTTGGCCCTGCAGCCTTACAATTTTACAATCCAGTATGGACCCGGGAAACAAAATGGCAACGCAGACAAACAGAACTAAGCAGAGTCTGGACATCCCCAAACTAACCCGAAAAGGGTTAATCCGGGTCTGCCGGGTGTTCCACAAGAAGGGAGCATTGTGACAGATCCTCTCTCTCTGGGTTAGAAATCTATCCTCTGGTTCGTCTGTTTGTTCACCTAAAACCCCTTCCCTTTCTAGTTCGTCTCGTTGTTCACCTAAAACACCTTTCATTCACTTTCTGCAAAATGGCACTTCAGTCGAAGTGTCAAAGTAGCCGCCATTCGTAAAGTAGAACACGTGGCGGTGGCCATTTTATTCAACTGTGTTTTGTCGTCGAGTTCACGGAACTCAAATCGGACATACGACGGCACGAACACCGCTGAACAGCTACCTTCCAGAAAACTTCGACTATTCAAACGGGAGTCAAACAGCGTTCGTTGAATAGAACAGGAAACATACTTTCACTATGACCATTCACCATTCCGTTCGGTAATTCGAACTGTATTTCGACTGTTTTAAATAAACCGGTCGCACAGCCTAATTCTCTGGAACTGTTTTGGTCATGAAACAATGTGTGTGGTCGGTCAAAAGAGACTTCCAGGAATTTCCTGAACCCCTGCTCTAATTTTGTTGATGTTTGGATATGTTGTTTGCCCAGATCAGGGCTATCGGGGATGTGACTATTATAGGGATATGTTCTGTTTTGGGGTGCTTTCTAAAAATGTAAAAATGTGGTTTTTCTCCCTGGGGATAATTAAGTTAGTACATTATCTACCTTAATTATATCACAGGCAGAAGGGGGGGATTGTGTGCTGTATGTGGGAGTGTCGGATGTTGGTACATTGTTCTTATTGGTCTGTACAGTTTGTAATTCGCTGCTCCATTGCCTGAGGAATTGTATTTAAAGCCAACCTGTACCATTAAACCTTCTGACTTCTTCACCCTCAATACTGAGTTATTTCTCTTATTGTAGAAACCAGCTTTATATCACAATCACTAGCTCTTGTAAGAGCTGTTCCTGCTTGTTGTGAAAGTAACCTTGCCACTGGGTTATGGAGATGCCTGCTTGCAAGCCTCTTGCCCTGTGACTATGGCCCCTGGGGTGTATTGCCGTTTAAAAGCACTATTTGTGATATTGGGACTTAGCACAATGCCCCTTTCAAACATGTGGTGGCCATCTTAAATTGTCCAGCAGTGTTTTGTCATTGAGTGTATGGAACTGTTTTGGGCATGAGACCATGTGCACGGTGAGGCAAAAATACGACTTCAAGGAAATTCCTGAACCTCTGAACCGATCTGGGTGATTTTTGGATATGTTCACCCAGATCAGGGCTACCAATGGATGTGACTTTTGTGAGAATATGTTGTTTTCTGGGGTACTTTTTGGGGTTTGTAAAAATGTATGTTTTTTCTCTTTAGAGTTAATTGAGTTAGCCCATTGTCTTTGTTAATTGTATCACAAGCAGAGGGTATGGTTTGTGTACATTATCAGGGAGTATCTAACTGTACAATACTGTTCTGATTGGCTTTGTGACTTTGTGTCCTGTGCTCCACAAGGTCCACATAGGTGGTAAACCTTGTGGACTCTCAGATCTGCTGAGTTCCTGTTTTACCCTCAACATAGAGCCTCGTCTCATGAGTGGGGGAAAGGGCTGCATCTTCCCTGGGGATTGCTACATCACTATACTCCACAGGGATTATAATCACTATGCTCTTAAGAGCTTGTTCCTGTTCCTGCTTCACTCTCTGATGGAAGAGCCTGGAACCTGGAAACTTGTTGTAGGTCCAGGGTGGGTAGGAGACGGGGAGAGCCCAACCAAGATTTGGCGGTTAGTTGGATCTGCAGTGCTTATAGTGTCTGGTGCAGTGCTGATGGTCCTTGGTAAGCACCAGGAACATCGATTGACGGCGGGTCCGTCACATCTGGTGGCAGCTAGTGCGGGATGGATTCCTAGTGCAAGGTAAAGCATCCTGGAAGACACCGGGTGTGGCAGGAGCTGTGGCTAGAGAATGCATATCAGGCGCTCTGGTCGTATAGAACTCGGCATACCCCCTGGACAGCAGACCATGAACAGCCCTGAGCTTGATGATTACAATTGCCACAAGAGGTTAAAAACCGTGTGACGAGACCAATCTCGCCACATTGCATTGGAGAAGCCTGGTTGCTCGCCTGTTGCCTTTGGACTATGGCCCCATGTTAAAAGCCTTCTTTTCCCCTGCAGAAAGGCTTATTTAACCGGATGCCTGTTCATTTGGTAGTTTAAACCGTATGAACTGCATTACCCCAGATAGCCATCCTGTGGCGTCTATTCGGATGGAGAACTCCACGGCGATTGGACTGTGTGCATAGGATCTGAACGCTATTCGGTACTTTTGTGCGCTCAGATCTAAGCTATCTGGGGATAGCTAGAATGTATATGTTTTGTGCAACAGTTGTAACTTTATAAATTTTTATGTCTTTTACTGTCTTTTACTGCCATGTGGTTAATGGTGTTTTGCCTCTGTGCTGGGAGATAATTGGATTACTTCCCAATTATCTCTAGGACAGAGGGAGGGAAGTTAGGATGCATTGTGTGGAGGTTTTACCTCTGTGTGTCTGTCATTGGTTCATGTCTGTCCTTTGTCACAGTCTCCCATTTGGTCCCCTAGGGGAGTGTCCACCAGGTGGGAGACCTGCATAAATACTGGGCAGGTAGCCCTCATTAAACCAGACCACTGCTTGACCCTCAACACGGAGCCTTGTCTCGTCTTTGGGGGATTTACTGAACGCTGATAGAGACTGATTGCTAGGAGTGTAAGCCGCTTGGGTGCTTTTCCTGTTCAGCTGCTAGCAGCTATTCGTGAGGTTCCAGTTAGTGTGTTTGGAGTGCTATATTGGATGCCGTTCGGGAGTTTGGAGCATTCCCTTACATGCGGTTCGTGGGTTTGGTGTTCTACAGTAGTTGTGCCTGCATCTCTGGAAAGGGGGACGATCGCCTAAACGGTTTTTACCCCTTGTGTGCATCCCCTTTCAGATGCACAGACAGCTACTGCAATCACCAATCTCCCGAACTGCAAACTACACGAATTCTCCAACTCCCGAACAGGAAACTCCCGAATACTGGAAACAGCCGAACAGGAAAAACCATACGAAAGGTTTACACTCCTGGCAGTCAGTTAACATAATTAAACACAGGCAGTAAAAATACAGTTTTTACACATATCCTGTAACTTTAAAACCACACATCCAATCTCCATAATGACATATTTAGAATCAGTAACCTTTAAATATAAACATAACCAAAAATCAGCCAAATCCATCCAGGGGTTAAAAAGTTAGACGGAAGTCCCTTATGACCGACCGCAAGCACATTTTCCTGCCCAAAACAGTTCCATAGATTTGGGCTGTGCGGTCGGTCTATTTCAGGCTGAAAAAAACGACTAAGTCCCATCGCCGAATGGGACTTAGTCTCTGCGGCTGTAAAATCGTTGTGGGAGAAGGTAGGGCTCAGCGGTGTTCGCGGAAATGTGTAGCCGATTTTAGTTCCATGAATTTGGCTACACATACCGCTGACCTTGTGCGAATGAATAAAGATGGCCGCCGCCACATGTTCGGCAAATGAACGAAGGCCACCCAGCATTCACCAATTAAGCTGCGGTTAACCGCAGCTTCTGGGAGGTAAATTGCCAACACACTCCCAATACAGGTGGTCCGCCTGTGTGGTACTTGGTTCAGTAAGCCCCATTTACTGAACCAAGTGGGAAATAGCCAGGAACACAGGGTTTTAACCCAGTCTGGGGACACTGGGGACACCGTCTTAAAGGGGCAGTGTTCCAAACAAGTCTGGGGACACCGTCTTAAAGGGGCAGTGTCCCAATTTTCCCTATGCCCCAAAAAGGTGCTTAAAACGTACATAAGTCCCAATATGCCCACTGACTGTCTTAAAGGGCCATACACACCCAATAAAAGTCCATACGTTTTCACAATCTCCCAGGGGCCATAGTCTAAAGGCAGCAGGCGAGCAACCAGGCTTCTCCAGTGCACAGTGGCGAGGTTGGTTCCGCCACAACCCCGCAGGAGAGTTGGGTGGCAGTCCTAGTCCTGCGGCAGGGAAGACCCGGCTGAGGTACCCCCTACTTCACTACCAGCTACAGAGGTAGGGGACCTGATAGACTGGTCCTGGGGGAACCCCATAGGGCAGGTGGAGATGGGACCGAGGTCTCTCCACCGGCCATACAGGGATGCTGGGCAGTCAGCCCAGATCCCCAACGGCAGCTGGAGTTTCAGGGAGTAGGGACAGTCAGTCCTGCTCCCCAGCAGCAGGGTGAGTTACAGGGAGAGGAAAGCATCATGCTCCCTCCTTTTTTTACACACACACACAAACACTACTGTTAGGTTTGCCACCTAACTGGTGTTTTATCAGCACAGCCGGTATTTGAGGTTGCCTGGCCATGCCGGTATTGCAGTAATACTGGCAATACAAATGCAGGTATTTTTCTCAGATTACTCTGCAATACCAGCACTAACCAGTAGGGGTCACTGTGTGTGGAGAGAGGCAGGGATAGGAAGTTACAGCATATCCCTCCTTGACTTTCTCTGCTACTCACTGATCTACAGGGGAGCAGCAACAAAGCACAGAGAGGCCAGACAGCAGCTCCCAGCCTGCAGAGACAGACTACAGGCCAGGTAAGTGGGGGGGGAAAGGAAGCAGGGAGACATTGGGACACTGAGACACTAGGGGACACTGAAAAACTAGGGGACACTGTGAGATATGGGGACATTGGGAGACACATAGACACATGGGACACAGTGTCTGCATGCCTCCAAGCCAGTGTCCCCATGCCTCCAAGCCAATGTCCCCTAGTCTCCCAGTGTCCCCTAGTCTCCCAGTGTCTATGTCCCCATGTCTCTCAGTGTCCCTAGTGTCCCCAAATGTCCCCATGTCTCCCAGTGTCCCCAAGTGTCTCCATGCCTGTGTCTCCATGCCTCCCAGCCAGTGTCCCTAGTGTCTCAGTGTCCCTAGTGTCTTAGTGTCCCCATGTCTTCCAGAGTCTGTGTCTCTAGTGTCTGTGTCCCCATTGCTCCCAGTGTTCCCACTGACTTCCTGCTTCACTGGACACTGCTGTTAAGGGGTATGGATTTACTTGAAAGATTAAAGCATAAATTAGAGAGAGATTAGCATAGAGTAAGTGTTTTCTTACAGCTGCATCCTTTGAGTTTCCCTCCAACACCATCTCCATTAGATACTTGACGCATGAGAGGTATGACTGTTTTAGTGTCTATAGTCGATAAGATTCTTGTCATGACTGCTAGTGTGGTCCAGCACGAAGAACTATGTAACATCTACATAGACCGAACAGAAAATGATAAAACGTAAACCGGTCCTTAGAATGGCCGGACTAATACGTTAAAAACAGAGAATGGTCAAGGGAGCCAGAAATCTACAATACCATTTAACAAGCCAAGTCAGGGAAGCCAGGATAGTCAGGATAGGTAAAAATACTGGGAATATCAAAAACAGGACAAGGAAACGCACTCTCAGGATTCAGGAACCAGGAACGAAAACCACGACAGGGCAATAACCTAGGTTAAATATCCCTCTGGCCTCTGACTGCAGAACGTGTGTGTGTGTGTGTGACCCTGGGGGGGCAGAGCTATAAATAGCTGCGACTGCGTGTTCGGCACCATCTTGAACCCAGGCAGGCAGCCGGGAGAACCCGGCAGAGGGGCTCCCGACTCGCCGCTGAGCAGGTAAGCTCAGTTTGTTGGCGCGGTCGCACTGGTCCAGCCGGAGGCCGTGACATTTCTGTAATTAGGCCCCATCATAATTGTCAGCACCAGGCCCACTGGGCTCTTAATCTGGCCCTGATCTGAGCGATATTTTGACAGAGTGGGCGTTCAGATTCAAACTATTCAGTGATGTGACTTTTGTGGGGATGCTATGTTAGTAAAATGTATTTTGGGGTATTTTAGAATATTGTATATTTTCCTGTATCTGAGAGATAATTGCAATATAAATTTCTCATGCAATTATCTCTCAGAAACAGAGAATCCTGGGAGAAAAGCCCTTGTATTTTTTATATGGAGACCCCATGCTAGGGGTCTGTGCATTAAAGCCATATGTGGCCAAAATAAAATCAGTTGACTCCCAGAACTATGTGTCGTCTAGCTGCTGAGGGAGAAAGGGTCTTGGAGGGTTATACTGCTTCTTTCAGCTTCAAGGACGGAATAGCAGAGAGAGCTATGCTGGGTATTGGAGCTCCACTACAGTGTGCATTATATGCAGTGTGTGCGTTACATGCCATGTGCTTTACATGATGTGTGCATTATATGCCATGTGTGCTTTGCATGACGTGTGCAATATATGCAGTGTGTGCATTATATGCCGTGTGTACTTTACATGCCATGTGCTTTACATGATGTGTGCATTATATGCCGTGTGTGCTTTGCATGACGTGTGCATTATATGCCGTGTGTGCATTATATGCCGTTTGTGCTTTGCATGACATGTGCATTATATGCCGTTTGTGCTTTGCATGACGTGTGCATTATATGATGTGTGCTTTATATGCCGTGTGTGCTTTACATACCATGTGCTTTATATGCAGTGTGTGCTTTACATGCCGTGTGCTTTACATGATGTGTGCATTATATGCGTGTGTGCTTTGCATGACGTGTGCATTATATGCCGTTTGTGCTTTGCATGACGTGTGCTTTACATGATGTGTGCATTATATGCCGTGTGCATTATATGACGTGTGCTTTACATGCAGTGTGTGCTTTACATGCCATGTGCTTTACATGATGTGTGCATTATATGCCGTGTGCATTATATGACGTGTGCTTTACATGCAGTGTGCGCTTTACATGCAGTGTGTGCTTTACATGCCGTGTGTGCTTTACATGCCATGTGCTTTACATGATGTGTGCATTATATGCCGTGTGCATTATATGACGTGTGCTTTATATGCAGTGTGTGCTTTACATACCGTGTGCTTTACATGATGTGTGCATTATATGCGTGTGTGCTTTGCATGACGTGTGCATTATATGCCGTTTGTGCATTATATGCCGTTTGTGCTTTGCATGACGTGTGCATTATATGACGTGTGCTTTACATGCCATGTGCTTTACATGATGTGTGCATTATATGCCATGTGCATTATATGACGTGTGCTTTACATGCAGTGTGTGCTTTACATGCCGTGTGCATTATATGAAGTGTGTTACTTACTGTGAACAATGTAAATACAAATATTAGATAGTCTCGGAGTGCTAAATTGTATAGTATTGGATGTGTAAGGATAAATTAAATGTAACCTATACACTGTTAGAATGAGTGATATAATCCAGCTGCAACACTTCAGGGTATTCCCTTCACCACACAATAGAAATAATCAGAATAAAAATGTAAATACAGTTGGCAGATTTGCTATTGTTGTATTGCCACTTGTCAGACTTAAAAAAAATTAAAAAAAGTAACCATTTTTTTTAAATAAGCAATATTAACAGAAAATCTAACTCTTTATTTAAACTTTCTTTTTACATATTTACATAGGAGAGAGTTGGCAGACAGCAGGGTCAGAGAGAGAGAGAGAGAGGTGACAGACGGCAGGGTCAGAGAAAGAGAGAGAGAGAGAGTGTTGCGGATGGCAGTGTCAGAGAGAGAGAGAGAGGTGACAGACGGCAGGGTCAGAGAGAGAGAGAGAGAGGTGACAGACGGCAGGGTCAGAGAGAGAGAGAGAGAGACGGCAGGGTCAGAGAGAGAGAGGGGTGACAGACGGCAGGGTCAGAGAGAGAGAGAGAGGGGTGTGACCTGCAGGGTCAGAGAGAGAGAGAGGTGACAGACGGCAGGGTCAGAGAGAGAGAGAGAGAGAGAGAGTGACAGACGGCATGGTCAGAGAGAGAGAGAGGTGACAGACGCAGGGTCAAAGAGAGAGAGAGAGGCACAGACGCAGGGTCAGAGAGAGAGAGAGAGCGCTGACAGACGCAGGGTCAGAGAGAGAGAGAGGTGACAGACGGCACGTACAGACGGCAGGGTCAGAGAGAGAGAGGTGACAGACGGCACGGTCAGAGAGAGAGAGAGGTGACAGACGGCAGGGTCAGAGAGAGAGAGAGGTGACAGACGGCAGGGTCAGAGAGAGAGAGAGAGGTGACAGACGGCAGGGTCAGAGAGAGAGAGAGAGGTGACAAACGGCAGGGTCAGAGAGAGAGAGAGAGGTGACAGACGGCAGGGTCAGAGAGAGAGAGAGAGAGGTGACAAACGGCAGGGTCAGAGAGAGAGAGAGAGGTGACAGGCGGCAGGGTCAGAGAGAGAGAGCGAGGTGACAGACGGCAGGGTCAAAAAGTCCATCCAGCTCTAGATACTAGAGTCTCTTGAGAGATATGCCAGTGGGCCACTACAGACCTGGAGAGCATTGAGGTTGGGGCTACCCGCCAAAGCACAAATCCACACAGAGCTGGGCTAGCAAAGAATCCTTTCACACCTCAAATGCTGTGAGACTTCATAACCCCTTTATGCTAGACTGCCTTCTACTTTATTTGCCAGCTCATACCCTGCCAGCTATACCCTACTGGCAAACTCTACCCTACCAGTACACTGTACCCTACTGGCAAACTCTACCCTACCAGTACACGGTACCCTACCAGTACACGGTACCCTACCATCAAACTCTACCCTACCAGTACACTGTACCCTACTGGCAAACTATACCCTACCAGTACACCGTACCCTACCGGCAAACTAAGCCCTACCAGGACATTATACAAACTGGTTAAGTGGAGGTGGGGGATTTAATGTCAGCTGTCAAGATGATGCTGTAGGTCACACTGAAAATAATCAACCACAACATGAACCACCTCAACAGTTCCCTATTATTTTGGGATTAAATAAAAACACCAATCTACTTTTGCATTTATGGATCTGGGGTTTCAAGAAAACAAGGCATCTTCTAAATGGTTGCCATTTGGGAGAGTGTGCCTGAGAAATGTTCAGCAGTTTGATGTCCAGTTTTGTCTTCCTTAGATGGCCAGTTACCCAACTGTGACCATCTTTATATATCAAAATTGTCCAGTACCAGGTATGGAGAATAGTCCTTACATATAAAAAAAAGACAGTTCAGATGGCCACAAGGGAGTCGACTTGGCAGAGGGCCTAGATGTCTGGTAATCCTTTACCTGCTGGGTAGTCCATTACTAATAATGCTGATTATTGTAGCGATCAGAGAGATCTTTGCTGGTCATTTAATCATGGACGATCCCGGGAGAGATAGAAAGAAAGCATATCTTCAGTCCCAGTGTCCCAGTGGATTTACTGACACCAAAAGCAGGAGAAAGTAAAAAGAGAATGAAGGGTCGTAATCAGTATTCATCCTCACTCGTATGATCCAGAGGGGCCTTCCCGATATTTACCATAATCGTCTTCATCATCTGACAAATCAAATATCCCAACACGGTAAGCTGGTACCTCCTCGTTCCGAAGTGAATCTGCACAAAGAAAAGGAGAGTCAGGAGGAAATCAGTGCAGGAACGGGAGTATATTGAGGAAATAAACGCTTACAAGAGGTTTCTGTGGAATTAAAGGAACACAAACAGGTATACCTAACGCTATAGTTTTAAAACCACCATATGTCCCCCCCTCACTCCCCTAAATATAGTAAACTCTTACTTGTATTTAGGTCTGCAGCTGCTGTCTCTGCCCTTGATCTGCCTGCTTGGCTGACATCAGAAGTGTTGTTCTGAGCCAATCACAGTGCTTCCCCATAGCATTGGCTGAGACTTTCAAGGAGGAAGATTGGGGCAGATCCAGCACAATTCAAACACAGCCCTGGCCAATCAGCATCTCCTCATAGAGATACATTGAAACAACACTGTCACACTGGGCAGCACTGCCCCAGGAAGCACCTATAGCAGCCATCTGAGGAGTGGCCAGTGGAGGAATCACTAGGCTGTAATGTAAACACTGCATTTTCTCTGAAACAAACAGTGTTTACAGCAAAAAGCCTGAAGGTAATGATTCTACTCACCAGAACAAATTCAATAAGCTGTATACTATATAATAAGCTGTATACTGTACATTAAGCTGTATACTATACAATAAGCTGTATACTGTACATTAAGCTGTATACTATACAATAAGCTGTATAGTATACTATAAGCTGCATACTATACAATAAGCTGTATACTGTACATTAAGCTGTATACTATACAATAAGCTGTATACTGTACATTAAGCTGCATACTATACAATAAGCTGTAGTCGATCTGATGACTATAGTGTCCCTTTAAGTCTTTGAGTTTGGGCTCAGGGCACTTTGTATCTCCAGGGGACGGTTTTAGGGGAATTCCATGTTCTCAATGACACCCATCGTAGTGCTTGTCGGTGAGCGAGATCTACGCCATGACAGCATTGCTCCATATTGCTTAGCAGCTGCGGGCCTTAAAGAAACAAATCTGGGATGGCAGCAAATAACTGCTTTATGCTAAGCAGCTCTGGAGCTACTGGTGTATAACTCCACAGCTGAACAGTGACGGAACAAAGAAAGCGAGATCTGTGTCACTGAGACATGGCTACTGAGGGATCTGAACGAGTGATCTGTGCCATCAGTGTGTGACTTAGTGCTACAAAGTGAATGAAAAGAGAGATCTGTGACACTGCATTATGACTGCATAGTGCTGAAAGAGATCTATGACACTGGGTTATGACTTCATAGCGCTGAGAGAGATCTATGACACTGGGATATAACTTTATAGTACTTAGAGAGATCTGTGACACTGGGTTAAGACTACACAGCACTGAGAGAGATCTATGACACTGGGTTAAGACTACACAGCACTGAGAGAGATCTGAGACACTGGGTTATGACTTTATAGTACTGAGAGAGATCTGTGACACTGGGTTAAGACTACACAGCACTGAGAGAGATCTGAGACACTGGGCTATGACTTCATTGCACTGAGAGATCTGAGACACTGGGTTATGACTTTATAGTACTGAGAGAGATCTGTGACACTGGGTTAAGACTACACAGCACTGAGAGAGATCTGTGACACTGGGTTATGACTTCATTGCACTGAGAGAGATCTGTGACACTGGGTTATGACTTCATAGCACTGAGAGGGATCTGTGACACTGGGCTATGACTTCATTGCACTGAGAGGGATCTGTGACACTGGGTTATGACTTCATAGCACTGAGAGAGATCTGTGACACTTCGTTATGACTTCATAGCACTGAGAGAGATCTGTGACACTGCGGTATAACTTCATAGCACTGAGAGATATCTGTGACACTGGGTTAAGACTTCATAGCACAGAGAGAGATCTGTGACACTGGGTTAGGACTTCATAGCACAGAGAGAGATCTGTGACACTGAGTTAGGACTTCATAGCACAAAGAGAGATCTGTGACACTGGGTTATGACTTCATAGCACTGAGAGAGATCTGTGACACTATGTGACGAAAGTAACCTCGCCACTGGTTTTTGGAGGGGCTTGTTTGCCAGCCTTCTGCCCTGCGACTATGGCCCTGGGACATATTGCCCTTCTAGGAACTGATTTGGGCATAATTGATTTTTATATTGCTGTTTCTGGCCCTTTAATTCCCAGAGAAAGGATTTGTACTTTTAAACTGGCACTTCGGATGCAGTCGAAGTGCCGAAGTCGTTGAAGTGCCGAAGTCGTCGAAGTGGCCGCCATTCGAAAACCGAATACGGTGGCCATTTTAACTCATTCGAACGCGGTCAGCGGTATGTGCAGACAAATCTATGGAACTGTTTTCGGCTACCCAATTGCACGAACACTGCTGACCCGTACCTTCTACTCCACTTCGACACTGTGGCTGGAGACTAAGTCCCGTTCGAAGATTCGAACGCTTGTTCGAATGGGACTTAGTCATTTTCTCAGTGTAAAATAGACCGACATAAAGGGACCTCAACCTAACTTTTTAACTCCTGGACGGATTCATGTGATTTTTACATATGTTGCTCCCCAAGTTATGCTGATCACAGAAATATAATTTATTCGTATGTGATGTAAAATCAGGGAGTTATAAAAATGTATATGTAACGGCTACCCCTGTTGGTGAGAGGGTATCATCTGTTGGAGATGTCCTTTTTCCCGGCAAGCTGCTGTTCAGTAATGGAGTGGCTTTCACTGGATCCAAGTAGAGAGCACGGCAGAACTCTTAAAAGAGCTGCAGATTCCCTTCCAAGAACGAGACAAGGCTACGTTTTAAAGGCTCAAGAAGAACTGAATTTTAATGGCAGGTACTCTCCTTTTATGCGATGCTTCCCATGAAAGGGAGCTACCCACATAATTATTACATTAACCAATACAACACAAGGTACAACCCACACATCTCCCCCCCTTAGATAAGCATTTAACATAATTAACAAGCACACATTTTCCCCCAAGTTTTGGATGTACCCCAAATATCATAAAGTTTTGACCGACCGCACAGGCACACTAGCCGAAAACAGTTCAATAAGTTTTGGCCTTGCGGTCGGTCTCCGTTCGTGGATTAAAAGTCCCGAAATGCTTGCCATCCGTAAATATTCTGGGTTTCATTAGAATCCCCATGTTTAACTTAGTCTGTCTACCGAACAGCGGGACGTTCTGTAGTTTCGGCACGAATTTATGGAAGTCTGGAGGTCTCAGCGGTGTTTGCCTAGTCGAGTGTCCAATTTTAGTTCCAGACACTCGACGGCAAAACACTGCTGTTCGGGAGTTTAAGATGGCCGCTGCCATTTGTAAAACTCCCGAAATGGCGGCCACCCAGGGACTTAAACAGAGCGTTCGTGGGTTTACAATATGACTGTATTAGCCGAACAGGGAGGTAAATTGAAGCACAATTAAGTATCAGGGTGGTCCGGTGTTCGGTAGTTTTCCTTCGTACGGTGAATGCAGTGTCAATATAGTTTTGTGAAAACAGTTAAACGAATGCTTTAATCTACCGAAAGTCTTTAGAGAACATCTACACGAAAGCAGGTAGAACATACAATTTTCAGACAGCTTGATGTCCTTTGCTGGATAAGAGGTGTATATATATAATCTGTGGTCTCTGTTACTTGATATGTCCCTGGCTAGTTCTTAAAGGGCCAGTAACGTCATATACGAACAGTCTTTGTATTTATGTGCAGGGTAAAGTGGGAAAAGGCAAGAAAATGGTGGATGTTCCCAGGCACATTGTAGGGATTTGTTACGGTATAAAAAGTATGATTTTTCAACTTGGAGATAATTGAGTAGATACAGTAAGTATCAATCTCGCCACATTGCATTGGAGAAGCCTGGTTGCTCGCCTGTTGCCTTTGGATTATGGCCCCATGTTAAAAGACTTCTTTTCCCCTGCAGAAAAGGCTTATTAGTGCCTTTCTGCCCGGCGGTCGGTAGATTCAATCTACCGAACTAACGCACGAATGACTGGACCACCTGGGAGCTGGAGTGTGTCAGCAATTAGAAGCTCCCAGAAGCTGCGGTTAACCACTGGGTAACTGCTGGGTGGCCGCCATTCGTATACCGAACACAAGGTTACATAGTTACATAGTTACATAGCTGAAAAGAGACTTGCGTCCATCAAGTTCAGCCTACCTCACATTTGTTTTTTGCTGTTGATCCAAAAGAAGACAAAAAAACCCAGTTTGAAGCACAATTTTGCAACAAGCTAGGAAAAAAATTCCTTCTTGACCCCAGAATGGCAGTCAGATTTATCCTTGGATCAAGCAGTTATTACCCTACATTGAAAGATTATATCCTTGAATATTCTGTTCTTGCAAGTATGCATCTAGTAGCCGTTTGAACATCTGTATGGACTCTGATAAAACCACTTCTCAGGCAGAGAATTCCACATCCTGATTGTTCTTACAGTAAAAAAACCTTTCCTTTGCCTTAGACGAAATCTTCTTTCTTCCAGTCTAAACGCATGGCCTCGTGTCCTATGTAAAGTCCGGTTTGTGAATAGATTTCCACACAGTGGTTTGTATTGGCCCCAATATATTTGTATAATGTTATCATATCCCCTCTCAGGCGACGTTTTTCTAAACTAAATAGGTTTAAATTTGTTAACCTTTCTTCATAGCTGATATGTTCCATTCCTTTTATTAATTTTGTAGCCCGCCTCTGCACTTTTTCTAGTGCCATAATATCCTTCTTTAGAACAGGTGCCCAAAATTGCACAGCATATTCAATATGTGGTCTTACCAGTGATTTATAAAGAGGCAAAATTATATTCTTGTCCCGAGAATGAATGCCCTTTTTCATGCATGACAATACCTTACTGGCCTTGGCCACTGCTGATTGACATTGCACATTGTTGCATAGTTTGTTGTGTATAACAATTCCCAAGTCCTTTTCATGTGTTGTTATCCCTAATTCGCTTCCATTAAGGGTATACGTTGCTTGTGTATTCTTTACGCCGAAGTGCATAACTTTGCATTTTTCAACATTAAATTTCATCTGCCATTTGAGTGCCCAGTCTATCTAAATCCCTCTGCAGCAAGGTAATATCTTGCTCACATTGTATTGTTTTACAAAGTTTGGTGTCATCTGCAAACACTGAAACATGACTTTCAATGCGGTCTTCAAGATCATTTATAAACATGTTAAATAGAAGGGGTCCCAGAACAGACCCCTGAGGGACACCACTTGCCACCTCTGTCCAGCTTGAAAATTTACCATTAATGACAACTCTTTGTACTCTGTTTTTAAGCCAATGTTCTACCCAAGAACAAGCATTTTCATCTAGACCGATTTCCTTGAGTTTGAACACTAATCTATTGTGTGGAACTGTATCAAATGCCTTGGCAAAATCCAAATAGATCACATCCACGGCAACACCCTGATCTATACTTCTACTTACTTCTTCGTAGAACGCAATCAAGTTAGTTTGACATGACCTGTGCTTCATAAAACCATGCAGATTTTTCCTGATAACCATGTTCTTCTCAAGGAATTCTTGAATATTATCCCTTAATAACCTTTCAAATATTTTACCAGCCACAGAAGGTCGCGGCCATTTTAAACACGCGAACGCACAGCGGTATTCGATGCCCAACTCATGGAACTGAAAACGGATACATTTTGGCGCGAACACTGCTGAAGCCGCCGACCTCCCTTATTGTTCGGTAGAAGTGCACGAACGGCCCTATATTCGGTAGTTTGTACCTGAATACACCATACCCCAGATAGGAATCCCGTGGAGCTCATTCGTATGAAAACTGACTTTGTGAACACTTTGGCTCCACGGCGATTGGACTGTGTGCATAGGATCTGAGAGCTATTCAGATCCTAGCTATCTGGGGACATGTTGAATGCCTGTAAAATTTTATAAAATGCACCAGTTATGTATTTTTATGTCTATTGTTATTTTCATCTAAAATGGCGTTTAGGCTCTGTCCTGGGAGATAATTGAATTACTTCACAATTATCTTCCTGAGCAGAGCAGAGGGTTCTGGGTAAGAAAAGGGGAATGGCTAAGTGTGTACCCTGTGATTGGTTGCTACAATGTCTCTGTCACAGTCTTCCATCTGGTCCCCTAGGGGAGTGTCCACCAGGTGGCAGACCTGCATAAATACTGGGCAGGTAGCCCTCATTAAACAGACCACTGCTTGACCCTCAACACGGAGCTCTGTCTCGTTCTTGGGGGGATTTACTGTATGCTGATAGAGACTGATTGCTAGGAGTGTTAGCCGCTTGGGTGCTTTTCCTGCTATTCGTGAGGTTCCAGTTCGGGAGTTTGGAGTGCTATTTTGTATGCAGTTCGGGAGTTTGGAGCATTCCCTTATATGCGGTTCGGGAGTTTGGTGTTCTGCAGTAGCTGTGCCTGCATCTCTGGAAGGGGAAGATCTACTAAACGGCTTTTAACCCTTTTATGCTGAGGGTGCCGTTACAGGAGGGAATCTGTGGGTTGTAACCATTGTTTGATTGGCTAATGTATAATTGTCTGTGGGTGTCTCCTTTGCATGGGAGAATTGCATAAAAGCAGAGTGTGTGTCATTAAACCAGAGTTCTTCTTCACCCTCAATCTAGAATTCTGTCTCTTATTGGGGGAATTGCTATATCACTACAAGGGATTGCTATGCTCTGCATGCTCTCTTGGATAATCACCTCTAAGCACTTTTAAGAGCTTGTCCCTCTCTTGCTGTCGGAAGGAGTCTACGGTGGTTATGGTGTCGGCTGGAGTGCTTGGAGCCCTCAGGAAGTGCTAGGAGCATCCTTCAACGGAGGTACCCAGTCGGGGTGCCAGGTGATCCGTTACACACTGCGTTATGACTTCATAGCGCTGAGAGAGATCTGTGACACTGCGTTATGACTTCATAGCACAGAGAGAGATCTGTGACACTGGGTTAGGACTTCATTACACAGAGAGAGATCTGTGACACTGGGTTAGGACTTCATAGTGCTGAGAGAGATCTGTGACACTGTGTTATGAATTCATAGCACAAAGAGAGATCTGTGACACTGGGTTATGACTTCATAGCACTGAGAGAGATCTGTGACACTGCGTTATGACTTCATAGCGCTGAGAGAGATCTGTGACACTGCGTTATGACTTCATAGCACAGAGAGAGATCTGTGACACTGGGTTAGGACTTCATTACACAGAGAGAGATCTGTGACACTGGGTTAGGACTTCATAGTGCTGAGAGAGATCTGTGACACTGTGTTATGACTTCATAGCACAAAGAGAGATCTGTGACACTGGGTTATGACTTCATAGCACTGAGAGAGATCTGTGACACTGCGTTATGACTTCATAGCACTGAGAGAGATCTGTGACACTGCGTTATGACTTCATAGCACTGAGAGAGATCTGTGACACTGCGTTATGACTTCATAGCACTGAGAGAGATCTGTGACACTGCGTTATGACTTCATAGCACTGAGAGAGATCTGTGACACTGCGTTATGACTTCATAGCACTGAGAGAGATCTGTGACACTGCGTTATGACTTCATAGCACTGAGAGAGATCTGTGACACTGCGTTATGACTTCATAGCACTGAGAGAGATCTGTGACACTGCGTTATGACTTCATAGCACTGAGAGAGATCTGTGACACTGCGTTATATAATTTGTGGTAGTATTGTTACTTGTTGATACTAGACGATTATTTTACATCCGTAAAAACAACCTTCAAGCATTCTTGTTGCTGGTTTTTTTTTTTTTGTTGTACATTATGTCACACAATTCCTGATGGAATGGGGCTTGCTTGAAATGGATATCTCATCAACATTTCCTGTAATCAGATTTGCATTTAAGTGAAATTTCCTATCTGTTTTACACAGCATTTGGCAGGAAATTCTGTTTTCTGGTGCAGCTGTTGTTCTCATACGAGCAAGTCTTTCGTGTGTTGGATTCTGACCTCTAAAATAAATCCCTGCGTTGCGTTGGTTTACTCTACTGTAAAATATTACTTGTTGAAACTACCCAACAGCAAACTAATAAGCCACATGTTCAACCTAAAACTGACTATTTAAAGCTTCTGTGCCCCCATCCCCCGAAACAAGATGAGAATTTCATAGTGATAAAATCTGTGTTGGAATCTCACTGAGATTTCAATATAGTCAAAAGATATCGTAAGACAAATTAGGGACTACATTGTCTTATGTATGTAACGGATCACCTGGCACCCCGACTGGGTACCTCCGTTGATGGATGCTCCTAGTGCTTCCTGAGGGCTCCAAGCACTCCACTCAACACCATAAGCACTGCAGACCGAACCCATCTTCCTTCAGAGAGCGAAGCAGGAACAAGTTCTTAAAAGAGCTTAGTGATTATAGCCAGGGGAGTATACAGCATATAGCAATCCCAGCGTAGATGCAGCCTTTTCCCCCACACATGAGACGAGGGTCTATGTTGAGGGTAAAACAGGAACTCAGCAGTCTGAGGGTTTATTGGCACTTATATACACGTTTTCCCACAAGGTTACCACCCACGTGGACCTTGTGGAATACAGGACATAATGTTGTAAAAACCAATCAGGACAGACTTGTACATTTAAACACATCCAAATACTACACACAAACCCTCCCCTCTGCCTGTGATATAATTACTGAACACAATGGGCTAACTTAATTATCACAGACAGGAAAATATACAGTTTTATACAATATTCATAACTTCCAAACTATACATACAATTTCCACAAAAGTCATATATTCTGAACCAGCATAATCAGTGTAAAAATATATGTAAAAATCATACAAATTGGCCCAGTGGTTCAAAAGATAGATGGAACTCTTATTTGACCGACTGCAGGCATGGCTTTCATGCCCAAAGCAGTTCCACAGATTTAGGCTGTACAGCCAGTCTATCTTCTCCTCTATCCTGGAGATAATTGGCTTAAGTGGGTGTGGTAACTTAATTATCGCGAAGTACAGGGAATATCTCCATTTACAACAACAATAAAAATACATAAAAATACCTAATTCCTATTATACTGAACAGAACCCCCACATTCAACCTATCCCCAGATAGCTTGGATCTGAGCCCTCAATATATCCGAACAGCGCTCAGATCCCACAAACAGAATAAAATCGCCATGGGGCTCTATGTTGAGGGTAAAACAGGAACTCAGCAGTCTGAGGGTTTATTGGCACTTATATACAAGTTTTCCCACAAAGTTACCACCCACGTGGACCTTGTGGAATACAGGACATAATGTTGTAAAAACCAATCAGGACAGACTTGTACATTTAAACACATCCAAATACTACACACAAACCCTCCCCTCTGCCTGTGAAATATTTACTGAACACAATGGGCTAACTTCATTATCACAGACAGGAAAATATACAGTTTTATACAATATTCATAACTTCCAAACTATACATACAATTTCCACAAAAGTCATATATTCTGAACCAGCATAATCAGTGTAAAAACATATGTAAAAATCATACAAATTGGCCCAGTGGTTCAAAAGATAGATGGAACTCCTATTTGACCGACTGCAGGCATGGCTTTCATGCCCAAAGCAGTTCCACAGATTTAGGCTGTACAGCCGGTCTATCTTCTCCTCTATCCTGGAGATAATTGGCTTAAGTGGGTGCGGTAACTTAATTATCGCGAAGTACAGGGAATATCTCCATTTACAACAACAATAAAAATACATAAAAATACCTAATTCCTATTATACTGAACAGAACCCCCACATTCAGATCCCACAAACAGAATAAAATCGCCATGGGGTTAAAATTTAGCAAGAGCTGATGAGAGATTGAGGAGGGACAAAGCAGCCAGTTTAAACTGGTCTGGCAGTGTCCCTGGGACAACGCCCTGCTGGAGAACAATAGGAAAGTTGAAAGGGGAGGGGAAAAGGCACATTTTCCATGGAAGTCACCTTTTTAACAAGCCTTTTTACAGGGAGAAACAAAGTTTTAACGCATGGGCCATAATCCTGGGGCAAAAGGCTGGCAAACAGGCCCCTCCAAAACCCAGTGGCGAGGTTATTTTCGCCACAATGTATATTTCCTACACTTGACAAAGCTGGACAAAAGGTAGAGTTATGGCTAAGGGAACAAACAATCTTTCTGTGGAGGATTCCATGGGATGTCAATTGCATACCTCCCACATGCCTTTATTTAGGACGGACAGTCCCTATTTTGAATCCAAATCCCTCTGTCCCTCTTTTCTAGGAGCTCCATATTGTTGGTGTGTCTGAGTGTATAACAGAGCTCCACAACAATAATATTCACAGTAACATGTTTTTACACTACAATCAGGGACGGCCTTAGGGGTGTGCGAGCTGTGCGGCTGCACAGGGCGCCATGGACCAGGGGGCACCATGCGGCCGACACAGCTCTCACATGGCTGGGTGACAGGAGAGCAGGGGGAGCTAAAACAGGTACCCAGGTGGAGGATTTCATTATTCTCCACCCAGGTCTATGGAAAAGAAATATCGAGGCAGTGGGGCAGGGCTTACCAAGCAGCAGGGTGGAGCTTATCATGAGGCAGAGGCGGGGCTAACACCTACCCGAAGCCCCTGGTAACTGCTGCACAGGAAGAGGGAAGAAGGAAAGAGTCCCTGCTTCCCCAACAACCAACTGCATCCACTCTCCCTTCCAGTCATAATGGAAAGAGGTAGGTGTGTGTGACTGTGACTGCTTGCCTGTGTGACTACCTGCCTGTGTGTGTGTGTGTGTGACAGACTGCCTGTGTGTGTATGTGTGTGTGACTGTCTGTCTGTGTGTGTGTGTGTGACGTTCTGCATATGTATGTGTGACAGTCTGCCTGTATGTGATTGTCTGCGACTCCAATTGTGTCGCTGTAGCTGTGCCTTTGTTTGTGCCTGTATGTGTGACTATCTGCCTTTAACTGAGTGTGAGTGTGCCTAACAGCGTGCGTGAGTGTCTGCCTGCCTGTAACGGAGTGTGTATGACTGTCTGCTTGTAATGGAGTATGTGTGACTGTCTGCCTGTAACTGTGTGTGTGACTGTTTGTGATTGTGTGCCTGTAACTGTGCATGACTGTCTGCCTTTAACTGTGTGTTTGCCTCTGTGACTGTCTGCCTTGAAAGGACCACTATAGGCACCCAGACCACTTCAGCTCAATGAAGTAGTCTGGGTGCCAGGTCCCTCTAGGTTTAACGCTGCAGCTGAAAACATAGCAGTTTCAGACTGCTATGTTTACCTATGGGTTAATCCAGCCTCTAGTGGCTGTCTCACTGACAGCCGCTAGAGGCGTTTCTGTGATTCTCACTGTGAAAATCACAGTGAGAAGACGCTGACGTCCATAGGAAAGCACTGAGTAATGCTTTCCTATGGGCGGTTTGAATGCACGTGTGGCTCTTGCCGTGCATGCGCACTCGGATCTGACGTCGGCAGGGGGTGGAGACCTCCCCAGCATGCCGTTAATGTCATTACTAGTGAAAGACAAGCGTGTTGTGAACTGCTGACTTTCTGTAACTTTGTGTGACTGTCTGCTGTGCCTGTGTGTGTGACTTATACAGGCAACTTGGTGGAATTATGCACACATTATTATTGAAACTTTTAAAACAGGGCACCTAATGGCCTTTTTTTACCCTGACTACAATAAAGTCCTTTTCTGTCCATTTATAATGTTACATCAAATTAAAGCCCTTTCTGTCCTTTAAAAAGCGATGTATAATATGTGTTGGTGCAACAAATTAGTAAAATGCAAATTGCAGTTGAACGCAAACAGCAAAAAATGAAAAAAATGCCGTTGTCATTAAGTGAAAGACAAGCTTTTGAAGCTCTGTCCTTAACCCCTTTAGACCGGAGGGCGTACTACTCTAAATGCCGCCGGCGTAATAGTACGCCCTCCGGTCTTTCGGTACTTACCCGGTCACCGGCGGTCCCACGCCGGCGATCGCGGTGGGGGGGACTCCCAGGGAGCCCCCCGTGGCATGTCCGTCCTCCAGGAAGCCCCCCGGCCATGTGAGAGTGGGGTCCTAGCGAGGACCCCACAATCACATGGCCGGGGATAGCTGGCTTCTGCATTGCCAGCAGGGGGCTGCCTGTAATTACAGGTGGTCCCCCTGCTAGCTGAAAATAAAATTTAAATAAGTTAATCAGTGTAAAAAAAAAAATTATATATACTTAGATCATATATATATATATTATATATATATGATCTAAGTATATATATACACATATACATACACACATGTACACCGTCTAGGTGTATTTTACTATTAATATATATATAATTATATATATATTAATATCAAATTACACATAGACTGATACTGATTAAATATATATATAATTATTGTTATATATATATTTATATATATCATAAAAAAAATTAAAATGTAAATACGTTAAAAAATAAAATTAAAAAAATAATTAAAAATAAATAATTAAAAAATATATAGATGTGTGTTATTTCATTCTAACTGTATTGTGAAATTAATATAATATATATATATATATATATATATATATATATCAAAATACACGTAGAACTAAATATATATATCTATATACATAAATATATACGTATATATCACTATATATATACCTATATATAAATAAAAAATTTTTTTTAAATTATATAGATATATACATATATATATATACACATACGTATATATACATATATTAATTCTACATATATATTTATGTATTATTTTTACATAATATTTTTACATAATTAGGTATCTTAATTAATTACAATTAGCAGGACCTGCCTGACAACCCATGCCGAAAGTAAAGGGAATTTAATTTGCTGGCACTATATTTAACCCTATTACTGTTCTACTCGGGAGACTTCGCTGAACACAAATATTTGTGTTTCAAAACGGTAAAAATGTATTTAGCGATGATATAAGCCGGTAAAAAGTGGCGTTTTTGCATTTTCCGCGAAACGGCATTACACGGACGGCTACAATAACACAAATATTTGTGTTCAGCAAAGTCTCCCGAGTACAACAGTACCCCTCATGTACAGGTTTTATGGTGTTTTCAAAACTTACAGCGTCAACTATAAGGCTTGCGTTTCATTTTTTTCACATTAAAATTCGCCAGATTGGTTACGTTGCCTTTGAGATCCTATGGTAGCCCAAGAATGAAAATGACCCCTATGATGGCATACCATTTGCAATAGTAGACAACCCAAGGTATTGAAAATGGGGTATGTCCAGTCTTTTTTTGTGACCAAATGGCTACTAAAAAAGACTGGACATACCCCATTTGCAATACCTTGGGTTGTCTACTATTGCAAATGGTATGCCATTATGGATGTAAATTTCATTCCTGGGCTACTATACAGTCTCAAAGGCAATGTAACCAATCTGGCAAATTTCAAATGTAACGTGCTATATTTGACCCTGTAACTTCCCAAAACACCATAAAACCTGTACATAGGGGTACTGTTTTACACGTGAGACTTTGCTGAATACAAATACGTGTATTATATTGCAGTAAAAGCAAACAGTATTATGACACTGACCATTAAAATGTCATGTAGAAATAAAAAATAAAAAAATCTTATTTTCTTCCATTTTTTTTCAAAAAGGCTTTATTCAAACATAAGCATTTATTCAGGGGTATGCCCTGATCCCTGTACATTAGCAGGTATCAATTGATTGAACAAGTAAATAACATATAAGGGACTCGCAGGTCCCAACATTAAGTGTGTAGACAACACTCAAACAATGTTACATAGTATTTCTATATGGCATTTGGTCACGTTTAACACGTTAAGACATACATATGAGTGATCGGATTGCGGCTTGAGTAGAGGGATATTCATAAGTTTGTGCCTTGCGTCTGTTTTATGTGATCCTCTAGTATTTCCTTATCACCCTTGAGCCTCATTCTCTTTGGGGTAGTAAGGTCTATTGGTCCGTCGTCATAGGTCAGATGTCGTTCAGGGACGTGTCTTATTCGTGTTGTGTAGTTGCGTGATGAAGGTGTTTGCGTCCATTTTGACGTGCAAGTGTGAGTGAGTGACACAATTGTGGGCAATCTCGGATTAAGGCGGGCTACGTTTATCATGTAATTTATAATGAAGCCATTGTTGGGGAGTTTTAAAGAGAAGATGAGTGTTAATTGAGTAAGAAGTAAGAGAAAAGGAGAGGGGGAAGAGGAGGGGAGAGCTGGGTGGGGGGTGGTTGGGCGGGGGGTGTGGGAGGGGGGATAGGGGAGTATGAAGGGAAAGGTGGTCCTGTCATCCGTGACCACGGCGTAGTATGTATCGGACCAGGCATCAGTCCCCGTCTGTGGGGGGTCCTGGGGCTCCTTGGGGTTGCAAATGGCCGTTCCTATCTGTGTTTCGGTCCGCTATGTAGAATAGCCACGGGCGCCACCTCTCCACATGCTTGTCTTCTAGTCCTCGTAGTGTAGCCTGTATTAATTCCGCTCTATATATTTCTTCCACCCGTTCCAACCATTGTCTTATCTTCTGGGTATTCGTTTGTTTCCAGTATAATGGAATTAGTGCCTTGGCTGCGTTGATTAGGTGTCTACGAATGTTTTTCCTGTATGTGCCTATGGGATCCGGTGTTGAGTGTAGGAGGACTGCCTCTGCGTTGAGGTTTCCTTCCGTCCCTGTGATATCCCTTATTTTCTGTAGGACTTCGACCCAGAATGGCTTAATGAGTGAGCATTCCCACCATATGTGCAGTGGCGAACCACGTTCATCTCCGCATCTCCAGCATATGTCAGGTACATTCGGGAAGATCCTGTGTAGACTGTCGGGCGTTCTGTACCAGAATGAAAGAAGTTTATAGTTGGTTTCTTGATATTGGGAGCTAGATGAGCATTTATGGTGTAATATGAGGATCTTTTCCCATTGGGATGTGGTAAAAGATGTATTTAGCATGCGTTCCCAGCGTCTGCGGAATTGGTCGTTGTTAGTGAGGTGCCCCACAAGTACGTGTTGGTATAGCAGGGATATCGCTTTACCTAGAGTAGTTTTGTGATCGCAGAGCGTTTCGAACCATGTCAAGTCCCTGTGTAACTTTTCCTTGTCTGGAAGTGTCCGGTAATATGTTCTGAGTTGTATATAACGGAAGGTCTGTAGGCTAGTGGGTTGGTCGCTTTCTATTAGGTCCCTCAGGGGGATCATATCTGCGTTAGTTAACACCTTATGTATGGGGTGTGATTCCCCCTCTCCCAGGAAGGACCATGCTGTCTGTGGTAGCCCTCCCCTATCTGGGGTGTATTGTATCTGGATCATCGGGCTCGGTGTTGGAGAGACGTGAGTAGCCTTTCTGATATAGTCCCACGTTTTCAGTGTCTGCGCCACGGTAGAGGATGGTTCCAAATTCGTCTGCGGCATCTTCTTCGTATCCCACACTGATGTCAGAAAGGAGGGGCCTATATGTTGTTTGTCCAATTCGATCCATTGTTTATGTTCCGGTTGAGAATGCCATTCCAGGACACGTTGTAGTACTGTCGCGTGGTGGTATTTGCGGAGGTCAGGGAGTGCCAATCCCCCCCATGCTCGAGGTAGGCAGAGGACTTCCTGTCGTAGTCTTGCCTGTTTCCCATGCCAGACGAACTTCACCATCGCGGAGCGTAGCAACGCGAAATATGCCGTCGGTAAAGCTTGCGGAATCGTCTGGTATAAATATAACAGCCGTGGTAGAATATTCATCTTAAGTATTGCGATCTGGCCTAACCAGGAGATGTGTGGATATGTCCACGTTTTCAAATCTTGTTGGATTCGTTGTAGTAGTGGTAGGAAGTTTGTACGATACATGTCTCCCAGGTCTCTGGTTATTGCAATACCTAGATACCGCATGTGGTTTGCGCACCATCTAAACGGAAATTGGTTCTTCAGTGCGGATGTTTGGGCCGTTGGGGTGGTAATGTTAAGTACTTCACATTTATTCATGTTCAGTTTGAATCCTGAGACCTCCCCGTAGTCCGTGATCATAGTGACTAAGTGGGGCATTGTTGCCTCCGGTTCCGTGATAAAAAATAAGAGGTCATCTGCGTATGCTGCTACTTTGTGTGTTGTGTCCCCGCTTTTGAAGCCCTGGATTGTATCCGATGTGCGCACCGCTTCCAGGAACGGTTCGAGAGCTAGGGCGAAGAGCATGGGGGAGAGTGGGCATCCCTGTCTTGTCCCATTGTGGATCTTGAAGGAATCGGTAAGCGCTCCGTTCACTCTCACCTTACCATTGGGGCAATGGTAGATCGCATCAATCCATTTCATCATGTTCTCTCCGAAGCCCATTTCCCGTAGCGTGGTTATAAGGAATGTCCAGTCAACCCAGTCAAATGCTTTTTCCGCATCCGTTGACAATAAAAGGAGCTTATCTGTTGATTTCCTTGCCAGGTGATGGATGGCTTGCACTCTAAGAGTGCTGTCTCTAGCTTCTCTCCCTGGGATGAACCCCGTCTGGTCTGGATGGACCAATCTCGGAAGCATTTTCCCTATTCTGGTGGATAGTATTTTAGTGAGGAGCTTCACGTCCACATTTAGCAGTGATATCGGTCTATAGCTGCTGCAGAGTTCGGGATCCTTCCCAGGTTTCGGGAGAACCGTTATAGTTGCCGCTAATGATTCGGGTCCGAGTCGGGCGCCATCTATCAAAGCGTTGAATGCGTTGGTGAGTCTCGGGAGCAGTAGGGTTCGGAACTTTTTATAGTAGTCCAAGGTAAAGCCATCAGGGCCTGGGGCCCGTCCTGTTTTGGCGGTCTTGAGTGCCCCTGCAACTTCTGCCTCCGTAATCGGTATATCCAGCGACTCCGGTTCCCCTTGCTGCAACCTCGTCTTCACGTGTGATTCGATATAACTCCTTATTCTATCCCGTCTGAGTGTTACCTCCTCCGGTAGTGTGGGTCCCGGGATGTTGTATAACGAGGCGTAAAATGTGCGAAACTCGGATGCTATTTTATCTGGGAATTGTGTGATCGTGCCGTCTGATGTCCGCAGTTTATGTACCTGGGTCATGCCTTGGGGGCCTCTAAGCATTCTGGCCAGCAGTCGCCCTCCTTTGTTGGCGTGTTGGTAGAAGAAGGCCTTCGATCGTTGTATGGAGCTATAATGTCGTTTCGTCATGTGTGTATGTAGAGATCTTCGGGCTTCCAATAATTCTTTATATGTCCCAACGAGGTGTGAACGTTTGTGTTGCATTTCAAGCGTAGTTATGCGTGTTAGTAGGTCCGTCATATGTTTCCGAGATTCCCTCTTCTTCTGAGAAGCTAGGCGCATCAGTGTCCCTCTGAGCACACTTTTGTGCGCTTCCCATATCGTGGTCGCGGGGAGATCATCCGTCTCATTCAGTGCGAAATAGGAGGTGAGTTCCTCGGAAACCGTTTCCTTCACTGATGGGTCCAAGAGTAATGAGTCCTGGAGTCGCCATGACCTAGCGGTTGGGCGTACCCTGGGGGAGTCCATTTGCAGGGTCACAGGACCATGATCCGACCAGCTTGCTGTTCCAATTTCTGCTGTTTGGATAGCGTCAAGATGTTCCTGTTGAAGGAAGATGTAGTCAATCCTTGCGTATCGCTTATGTATCACCGAGTAGTGGGTGTATTCCCTGTCTGCCGGGTGCATCGCTCGCCAGCAATCCACCAGCCTAAGGTTCTTTAGCGTTTTTTGTATGCTTCGGATGGCTCCTTGGGTGATGCTACTGTGTCCCGTGGATGAATCTATGAGAGGGATGAGGGGAACATTAAGATCTCCTCCAACGATTAACGTGCCCTCTGTGAATGAGGAGAGGTTGGAGAGAGATTTACGTATGAAGTGTGATTGGTTGTTGTTTGGTGCGTATATCGTCGCGAGGGTGTACCTACGGTTTTGTATGTCTCCCTTAATGAACAGGTATCTGCCGTTAGGGTCAACCAGTCGCTCCACTTCCTGGAACTGTAGTTGAGCATGGGTGAGAACTGCTACACCTGCCTTACGTGCAGTCGGGTGGTTGCTGAGAGCCGCAGTGGGGTAGTGTTTGCTCTTCAACGGCGGAGCATGTCCTTCCTTAAAGTGTGTTTCCTGTAGGAAAGCAATCGATACGCGCTTAGAGGTAAGCTCTCGGAGAAGGTGCGATCTGCGCTCCGGGATATTTAGGCCCCTGCAGTTCATGGTTGTGATGCGTAGAGGGTCAGGTTCGTAGGCCATTTGCGATTGGTGGGGGTGGTTCGCCATGTCCTTTAACGTTTAGTTTACTCTTCTAGTCGGTGCCTGGTGTCGGGTGCTGCCCCGTCTCTTTTAGGAAATGCCGTGGGCACGGAGGTGGCGCGGGGGGGTGACGGTAGTGGAGAAGTTGGGGTGGGGGGGGTTGGATCAGAGTCGTATGGGGAGGGATGAGGTAGGGTGGAGTTTGAGAAAAGATGTAGAGAGTCCCCTAAGCGGGGGTATGAAGGTAGAGGTAGGTTAGCCGTCCCCAGAGGGGGACAGTACGGCACCTAGAGGTAGGTGTCAGAAATCCCTCCTGTGAGGGTTGGTTCGCGTGACCACGGTAGCAGTCAGTAGTAGGGTCTGTCAGAGAATATCTAACGACCTCCAACTATCGACTCTCCGTGGTTCGAATTTGTTCACGCGAACTTGGCGGGGGTTAGTGGTCTAGTCCTCGCGTTCCCACCACGTACGGTGTGTCTACTGTTTGTCGTTACAGGTATATAAGTCCGAGATTACCCAGTGGGTGTGCCACCAGTATGGGAGCATTTGAGTGTCGTTAGCGTTAGTGTGAGTAATGGGTCTAGTCTGGTGGCATCAGCAGTTATCAGTATTGTCGCTGTTTGTATCCTAGGTTGATGTAGTGCTATCGAGTGGTGGAGTGTTTTTAGGCTGTATGGTCTGTGCCAGGGTCAGGATCTATATCACGTCGGGGCAAATTCCTGAGTCTGAGGTAGGGCGGTGTCCTGGTGTGTCACGACTGTCACGTAATGTGCGGGACGTTTGGCTTGCTCTGGGGGTAAGTGGTGTCATCACCCTCAATTTCAATGGGGTAGCTGTCACGGTCAATGTTGTGGTGAACAATTCAAAATGTGCATCATATCTCACAGTACATTCCCTCCCCACCCAAACCACAGAGTAAAACATATATACATTAGTTGCAGCATTGGATCCCCTTCGTGTACCTCCTAGCTCCTATCTTCCTCTTGCAGCACCCTCGTCTCATGTTAGTGTACCTGTGTGTGACCATATCTAGGCCTGAAGGGGACGGGGTGATATCGTGCATAGCGGTTCCTACCTAGATCTGCTGTATTCATGGGCTATCTGCATCAGGTGTCCTACGCTAAGGGATTCTAAATTCCACCCTCCCATTCTCCCGTATCCTCCCCCACTCCACCAGTGTGAACTGTTGGCCCAGGATTTCAACAATCTGTGTCTCGCTGGCTCTAAACTACCCCCCATGTAGCCCAATACAGTCCCACAAGTCCCTCCCCCCTGTCTGCACCCAACGTAGGCCCGCAACATGCGGCCAGCCCAGCGTTCATCATCCCCCCCTGAACCTGTTGGTATGAGTCCTCCAGAGTGTCGTGTCTCTGCCAGTGCAGGTATCCTGTTCTGGATCATATTCTTTTGTCGGTTCCTTGTAGGTGCGGTGGCAAGTCCAGCCAAGGGATCCGGCTCGTGATTCTTCAGCTTCCCTGGGTTCCCTATACGGCTATCACAAGCCTTCCCCCCCTCCCAAGAGAGTCTCGTGGTAGTGCCATCCCCGTGTGCCACAGGCTATGGAAAGGTGGGTATAAGGTGGGGAATAGCTTGGCCGGTGGGGCCTAGTAGAACTGGTACCAACAGTTCCATCTCCTGTGGTCAAGAGCCTGTTATGTCCCTCCTAGTCCCCATCCAGATTGTGTGGGTCGCTGGGTGTGTGCACACCATAGGTAGCGTGCGGAGTTGGCTCCTTGGGTCAGTGGGTTGTGGGCAATGAGTTCTGTCTGCGGGACGTCGGTTGCATCGACATCTTTTCAGGTAACCGGATCATAGGTGTCACAGAGAGTTGAGCCCGGTGCCATCAGTGCTTGGCTATTCTTCTGGGTTAGACGGGTGTGAAGGTGCTTCGTGTATGCGGTTTTCCCTTGGGCCTCTCCGTGAGTGCCTTGGCTGTCTTTGTGGTCTGGGTTCTCAGTCCAGTGGTTCCAGGATCCAGTCTGGGATTGCTATGGGCGGGAGGTCCAGCCGTTGGAGAAAGCGTGGTATTTCGTCCGGCCAGCGTGCAGCGACCCATTCGTTCTGGTGTCTCACTTGGATGCTAAATGGGAAGCCCCATTTGTACGGGATATTGCGTTCCCCTAGTGCTGTAGTGATAGGTCTGAGAGCGCGTCTAGCCTCTAACGTGGTAGGGGAGAGGTCATTATAGAGGGAGACTTCCGTTTCTTGATAACGCCACGTGGGTCGAGCCCTAGCCCGTTGCATTATGCGATCTTTAAGGGGGAATGAGTGTAAGCAGCATATAATGTCTCTGGGGTCCCCATCTCTGATTCTGGGTCTCAGTGCCCTATGTGCACGCTCAAAGCGTATATTTGGTGGTGCGTCAGGTCCCAGGATTTGGAGGAAGAGCACGGTGAGTAGCTCTTCTACATTTTCCTGCCCCTCACCCTCTGGAACCCCTCTTACCCGGATGTTTGAGCGGCGGCTCCGGTTATCTAGGTCCTCTATTTGTCTGCGCTGGGCCAGCAGCATGTTGCCCTGCCTTGTCAAGGCTGTGTCAGCAGCAGTTGCACGGCGTTGTGATTCTCGGGCCAGTGTTTCCAGCATTTGGATGCGTCCATCTTGTGCCTCCATATCTGTTCGCAGTGCTGAGACTGCCGACGTGAGGGAGGTCGTGAGGGTGGCTGTGAGGGACTGCAGGTCGGCTTTGGTGACCATATTGGCTGCCAATCGTCTGATCTCAGCTCCTATATCAGCCAGAGTAGGCTGGTCGGGTTCCGAGCAGGAGGAGGCTGGGGAGACGGGCGCCATCTTGGAGCCGTGTGCCTCGCGGCTCGGTCCCAGCGGGGTTTGCAGGAACCCGTCCATCGGTCCTGACGGCGGTGCCGGTGGAGCTGCCCTGGGGGTATGTTGGGGCTCTTGCCTTTTTGTACGCCCCATTTAGGCAGGCTGGCGGTCGGTAAGTGGCTGATGGTAGCTAGGTGGCAGGGAGCTCGGGACTTACACGTCCATGTCTGTCGGACTTCAGGCCACGCCCCCTTTTTTAACCTTTCTTCATAACTAAAATGCTCCATTCCTTTTATTAATTTTGTAGCTCGTCTCTTGACTTTTTCTAGTGCCATGATATCGTTCTATAGAACAAGTGCCCCAAATTGCACAGCATATTCAAGGTGTGATCTTACCAGCGATTTATAAAGAGGCAAAATTATATTTTCATCCCGAGAATTTATGCCTCTATTTATACATGACAAAACCTTACTGGCCTTAGCAACTGCAGATTGACATTGCATATTGCTGCCTAATTTGTTGTCTATAACAATTCCAAAATCCTTCTCATGTGTGGTTATCCCTAGTTCACATTTTATACCTCTCAAACTGCCATCATCCCAGGATCTTGTCCATGTATTCTTATGTGAGATCTTTAGACTACATGGATTACCAAAAAACATAGTCTCTGACAGAGGTAACCAATTTGTATCCAGTTTTTGGCGTGCTTTCTGCAAACAGTTGTGCAAAGAACTTTTGTTTTCCTCTTCGTATCACCCTCAGACCAATGGGGCAGCTGAAAGCCTTGGGGTCTTATTTACGTTGCTTTATTGATGCCAATCAGACTTACTGGTCAGAACTTTTCTCCATGGCTGAATTTGCCAGAAACAACGCAACCCACGAGTCCTCTAAGTTAAGTCAATTTTTTTGTTAATAATGGTCATCACCCCACTCTGTTGCCTTCAGATTTCTCGGACACAAACATTCTGGTTTTAGACGTCCGTTTGGCTTCTATCCATGACACGTGGACTTCGGTGCACGAAGCATTGCAATCAGCCTCCAGACATACTAAGGTCCAGACAAATAAGCGATGTGGTGCCAATCCTGTCTATCAGGTTGGGGACAGGGTCTGGCTTTCCATGCACCATATCAAATTGAAAATGCCTTCCATGAAACTTGCTCCTCATGTTTATAGGTCCTTTCCGAGTCCTTAGACGCATTAATCCTGTGACATATTCTCTTGCCCTTCCTGCACATTTGTGGTTATCGAACACATTCTATGTGTCTTTATTGAAACCGCTTACTTGCAATCGATACACCAAACAGTTGATTCCTCCTCCCCCTCTGGTTGTTGGAGGCCCAGAGGAATATGAGGTCCTTTACATACTGTATTCCAAGGTATCTAGGGGTGTTTTGTTTTATTTGGTGGATTGGAAATGTTATGGATCTGAGGAACGTTCATGGATCGCTGCTGATGAAGTCCATGCTCCTTGACTTGTCCGGTCATTCCACAACCAGTTTCCTAACAAGCCTGCTCCTTCCCATCCGGTGGCGGTCTTCGAGTAGGGGGGTACTGTTACGGCCCCCGATTCGCGGCTGCATGTGATCGCACTGACCAGTGCGACCTTACACACAGTTAAAAAAATTACCTGTGCAGCGGCGAGTCGGGCGCCGACTCGCTGGGGCGTCCGTCCCCTCCACACGTGGAATCCAATATGGTGTCGACTGCCATTTGTAGCCCCGCCTCAATAAATCATGCGAACGTGCGTGTGACGTCACAACATCAATGCACATGCATGTTCTGGGGTTAGAGGCCAAGCTCTGACCAATCACAGCCCACGGAGGGGTATTTAAACCCTCAAATACCTTAGTTCATTGCCCTGCTGTAGTTTCCGTTCCTGGTATCCGAGAGTGCATTTTCTTGTTCTTGTATTTGATATTCCTGATATTTGACTTCGGCTATTTCTGACTATTCTAATTTCTGGTTTCCATGACTTGGCTTTCTAATCGACTTTGTGAATTTCTGCCTTCCTTGACCTCGGCTTTCCCCTTACTATTCTCTTTCTTTCAACGTATTAATCCGGCCATTCTAAGGACCTGTTTACGTTCTGTCTCTCTTTCTGTTCTATGTAGATGTTACATCGTTTTGCGTTTTGGATCATATAGTAGTTGTGGCATCTGTGCAACCTACTTGAGTTCTGGTTCCTGACTGGGGATTGACAGTGTAGCGGAGAGGTAGTATCATCCAGAATATCTCCACTGGTAGACAGGAACCGCATGTAGTAATCCATGTAAAACAAGTACAACATACAATAATCCCGGTAGCATTATACAGATCCTTCCTTCCCAAGAACTAGACGACACATAGGCTGGGAGTCAACTGAGGTTTTATTCACAAGCTCCAGTATTTATGTGGTTCCCCATGCAAGGGGTTTCCCTACTGACTTTACAGGGGTTGTACAGTAGGGGTCTACATGGGGAACTTAACAACCAGAACATTTCTCCTACCATGCACTGCTGTACTCCCACTAGAATGTCCAGTTAAGTGGATTATTCCTCCGTACAGCAGAACCAGCTTTTTACATAAAAATCTATAACTCTAACATTATTCGTGCTATTGTACCGAATGACCGTTCGGCAGATAGCTGGGGTCTGAGCGCATACTTCGTGAAAGTACCGCTCAGATCCCAGCACAATTAGCCGAACACCGCATGAAATACACCTAAATACAAATTCTTCACCAAAGTCACGAATACACATGCAGAGATAAAATACCGAAAGACCGGTACTCCCGAACGGCCTGGTAAGTCCAGCGGTATTCATGCCTTCGAGTAGCCGATTTTAGTTTCAGGCACTCGACGACCGAACACCGCTGGGCTAACAAAGGATCCAAGAAGGCCCCCGCCGCGTGGTCATTATCCGAACGGCGGCCACCCTGAATATCTATTAACTGCCGAAAGCTACATTGTTGCGATCCGTAATGGGAGCCACACGACCTCCTCTGTGTGGTCTCCCATTCGGTAGTTTGTTTGTTTCATGAACAGTGTTGAAATTCACCGTTCGTGAAACTACTGTATGAATGCTGGTGGCTTTCGTGCCGCCAGCATACGAATGCTCTCGTTCACATAACATACAGAATAGGGAACATGGACAGTTCAGGTAGTCTTAAAGCCACAATATCACATGCATGTAAATACAATCTTCATTGGGAAATACAGTCTTAAGTGGCTAGGTTTGCCACAGACAGAATTTGTGATCACGAGTCTATAGGGCTCAGCCTTTCTTGCAGTATCTGAGGAAGGTATACCACTACACCCTAATTTCAGCTTCAATTTGTGATATAGTCCAAGATTGCATGCAGGTTTTTGATTCTCAACCGGTGTGCTTGGTCTGGCTTAGGTGGATGGCCTAGCAGAAGTGCTTAGGAGGGAGAAATCCTCAAAGAAATTGTAACAGAACTTGTCAAGCGTGCAACCTTATTTCAACTGGCGACTTACTTAGTGCCATGTGGCGAAACAATGAGCTAAACCATGGGGAGAGTGAGGCCCTGCTAATTGCATGTGCCTGAGAGATGCTCTATCTATGATTTGGCTGTGGGGCTGAGCCACCAAAAATGTGATAGGGCTGTTGGTCTCTCGGTATCATGATATCTTACCTAGTTCCTGGGCGCCCATGTGGTGCTGTCCCTGAAGCCACTCCACTCTCATACGATGCCCGACCCAATGATCACGCACCTTCTAATGATGCTGATTTGCATCCTTTTCAACAGCCCACAAAGTTTGGGGGGCATGGCCTTAAAGCAAAATACTCTTCCATATAAATAGGGTGCATTTTGCTTTGTATTGTGCCCTATTGTGGTTCATGTATTGTTGCTTATAGTGCTACCTTTGTCTGTATAGTTTATTTATTTGGTAAATGACTCGGCTTGGTATTTGAATTTTCTGCTTTCTGATTTCCTGACTATGCTTGTACCTCGACTTTCCTGCTCTCCGACTATTACCGGTACTTAATCGCTCTCCTGATTTCTGGTGTCCTTATATATTTGTCTGTCCTTTGACTACTCTTTTTCTGTTCTACGTTAAGCCTGACCATTCTAAGATTTAGCAATATGTTCTTTCATGTTGTGGGGTTACACACTGCATGTTGAGTTTTTACTTAACTGTGACACTCGGTGGAATGTAAAAGATTCAATATGAGTAGCCTTAACAAGTGAGGCCCTAACTATAAACCTAGATTGGGTGTTGCAAAGCTCTAACTATGAGTTGGACTTATGGACGAATACTTCTGCGTGAGGATAGGAGTAACCTCGCGGGACTAGGGTCAAAGAATGACCTATGAATGACATGACAATACACATGTATACTGGCTGTGTAGATGAATAGTATGGTCGTCAATGTTTACATATTTTAATTAAGGAGTAAAAATATGTAATCACTATCAATTATTCCCAATTCAGGAAATATAAATTGTGTGTCTATTTATGATTATAGTTATGTGATGGAGCTGAATGTAGGTCAAATATGTGAATGATGAAAGGTACTTGAGTTTATAATGAAAGGTTGTATTTAGGATTAGTGGTATCGTAGCCAAGTGAAGTTTGTATGCAAAAGAGCCAATGCAGGCCAAACTAAGCCTAGCAGGTGTGACGTATATAGTTTGAGGTTTTGGGGGCGTTTAAATGGAAACAGGTAGCATTTGTTTGTAGTAGTTTGGTTTTCTGAGCATGACGGTTTATGAAAGAATTGCCTCTTTAATTAGATTGTGGTCTTTAAAGATTAACGAGTTGTAGGTAGGTGAAATGCTCAAATGAGGGTCCGAAACACGTCATAGTGGTTTATTGGCAAAATGAGGGTCGCATGTAATCGTATGGTTGTGTGGGGCCAAATGTAATTGTATAGCAGGTAGTAAGGCCAAATGAGGGCTGGTATGACTTTACGAACTGCATGATAGCTAAATGAGGATCTTGTTGTGGTGAAGCCGAATGAGGGCCATGTGTGATTTAATGTAGTGTAGGGTGGCCAAATGAAGGCCTGTAGAGGTATTGTGGGTGTATGGTATGTGGAAATAAGGCAGAGGACATATAGTTGTAAGGACTGATTGTATTGAATTATGGCTGACAATGTGGCCCAGTGTAGACATTAACAGTCTGTAACATGTCTTACAGTGGAATGTAGAACTAGGCCTCCTTAACTGAGGTCTTAAGGTGGAACAATAACCATATAACAGATTTGTAATGTGACTGATACAAGGTTGGTTCTTTTTTTTTTTGAAACTGCTATGTTTACAGCTGCAGGGTTAATCCTAGATGGACCTGGCACCCAGACCACTTCATTGAACTGAAGTGGTCTGGGTGCCTTTAGTGGTCCTTTAAGTTTTTAATATAGTGTAACATAAAGTATGGTTTTTTTTTTATATTTGCAGCAAGCACCAGTTTCACAGTTTTTTTTTAATGTGGGGTGTAAATTGAATCAATCCTCTTCATACTTACAGGGTTATTCTCTAAAGTGAGAATTCAAAGAATTTTGAAATTAAAGGCCAACGTAGCCAAGCTGGAAGCATAACTGACTTAGAGAATTATTGCAAAATAGTTTTACTTACCTTGAATTTGAAATTCACTTTGAATTCTCACTTTAGTGAATAACTCTTTGTATCTGTGGACCATACCATTCTTGGATGCTGGAATTCAGCTTACATGGTGATTGCTACACCAAATGTCTAAGAATTTATTAGGTGGATATGGTCTGTAATCTCATACTTTGTGTGGCACCATGTCTTACTGTTCATCCTTTGGTCCTGTTAATTAGACCCAGGTTAGGTGGGTGGGTCCAAAAATATTTTTGGGGGCAAAATGAGTGGGCACCTTCTAGCTCTATATATACAGAGCCTGTGAATCCTCTCTTCCTATATACACTGCTCAAAAAAATAAAGGGAACACTTAAACAACACAATGTAACTCCAAGTCAATCACACTTCTGTGAAATCAAACTGTCCACTTAGGAGGCAACACTGAGTG
>OW240917.1:2220393-2261815 GCA_933207985.1 Pelobates cultripes
AAATACATTCACATTTACATAGGTGTACAGCGCATATCTCGCCCGACCTAGTGGCAACCCTTAAAGGCACAGTCTCTAGTTATTGTCCAAGTGGCTAGGTTTGCCACAATGCTCCCCCAGAACCAAGCCGGCATACACAGCCTGATCCCAACGGATCGGCTTGGGGATGTCCGGGGGAGTGCTCACAGATCACTTCTCAAGGTCTGTTTGTCTGGACAACCCGTCGGCATTACCGTTTTGTTTCCCTGGGCGGTAGTGTATTGTAAAGTCAAAGGGCTGCAGCGCCAAACTCCAGCGCAGCAGCCTGGCATTGTCTCCCGCCACACGGTTTAGCCACACCAGCGGGTTGTGATCTGTGAGCAAAGAAAAGGGTTGCCCATAGAGATACGGCTGTAACTTTTTCAGGGCCCACACCACGGCCAGGCATTCCTTCTCTATGGCGGCGTAGCTCACTTCTCGGGGTAGCAGCTTCCGACTCAAGTAGGCTACGGGGTGTTCTCCGCCATCGGCTCCGACCTGGCTCAGTACTGCTCCCAATCCAAACATTGAGGCGTCTGTGTGAACAAGGAAACGTTTAGTTGGATCAGGAGCAGCCAGTACAGGGGCATTGGTCAGAGCCGTCTTCAGCTGGTTGAATGCCTGTTCACACTCTGGGGCCCAGACGACCTGCCGGGGCAGGTTTTTCTTCGTCAAATCAGTCAGGGGTTTGGCCAGGGCACTGTAGTTGGGTACAAATTTTCTGTAATACCCGGCGGTACCTAGGAAAGCCAGGACTTGGGTTTTGGTCCTAGGGGTGGGCCACTGGGCTACAGCTTCAATCTTTGCGGGCTCAGGCTTCTGCTGCCCGCTACCAACCCGGTGTCCTAAGTACTGGACCTCTGCCATCCCTATGTGGCATTTGCTGGGTTTCAAGGTAAGCCCTGCCTCTCGAATCCGGTCTATTACTGCCCCTATGTGTTGTAGGTGTTCTGCCCAGGTCTGACTGTAGATGGCAATATCGTCCAGATATGCACACGCATAGTCCTGGAACCCGTCCAGTAGCCGATCCACCATCCGCTGGAAGGTCGCGGGGGCGTTCTTCATCCCGAATGGCATGACTCGAAATTGGTACAAACCAAACGGGGTGACAAACGCCGACTTAGGGATGGCGTCCTCGGCTAGTGGAATTTGCCAGTATCCCTTACACAAATCTATGGTAGTGAGATACTGACCCCTGGCCATCCTATCCAGCAGTTCGTCTATCCGAGGCATCGGGTAGGCGTCCGACACAGTTTTGTCGTTCAACCTCCGGTAGTCCACACAGAACCGGGTGGTACCATCTTTCTTGGGAACCAGGACTACCGGCGATGCCCAGGGGCTATCTGAGTGTTCAATAACCCCCAACTGCAACATCTCTTCAATTTCCTTCCTCATATGTTCCCGCACGGATTCAGGAATCCGATATGGAGTCTGTCGCATGGGGAGCTGTCCCGGGGTTTCTACTCGGTGGGTGGCTAGTGGAGTGTACCCAGGTAGATTAGAAAAGGTAGCGCTCTTTGCTGCTATCAGTTCTTGTACCTGAATATGCTCTTGAGGACTTAGCCGCTCCCCCAGTTGAACCCCCTGGGAGGGTTCCTTCTGCTCCTCCTGCTCTAACAGATCGGGAAGGGGCAGGTTCTCCTGATCTTCGGAGGCGGGCGTGCAAATAGCTGCCACGTCCTCCGTCCGCTCGTGGTAGGGTTTGAGCATGTTCACATGGAGCATGCGTCTCTTCCCTACTCCGGAGCATGGGCCGATCACATAGGTGGTATCGCATCTCTGCTCTACCACCTGGTATGGGCCCTGCCAGACGGCCTGTAGTTTATCGGTGCGGACTGGTTTAAGGATTAGCACCTTCTGCCCCACTTGAAAACTACGGTCTCTGGCCCCTCTGTCATACCAACGACGCTGTCGTTGTTGGGCGGCCTGGAGGTTGGTGCGCACCGCCTGGGTCAATTCCTCCAGGCGATCCCGGAACGCCAGCACGTATGGTACAATAGGGGTCCCATCTGCACTACTCTCTCCCTCCCAAAGCTCTCTAATGAGATCCAACGGCCCCCGGACCCTTCTCCCAAACAATAGTTCAAAGGGGGAAAAACCCGTAGACTCTTGGGGCACCTCTCTGTATGCGAACAACAGATGGGGAAGGAATCGTTCCCAGTCCTTATGGGTCTCTCCGAATGTTCGGAGCATCTGTTTTAGGGTACCGTTGAATCTCTCACATAATCCATTGGATTGCGGGTGGTACGCGGAGTTAATGATCGGCTTTATGCCACATATCCTCCATAACTGCTGAGTAACCTCAGCCGTGAATTGAGTCCCCCTATCTGAGACCATTTCCTGTGGGAACCCTACTCGGGAGAAGATTTTCATCAAGGCTTCGGCTACGGTCTCCGCGTGGATATTAGTTAGGGCAATCGCCTCGGGGTACCGGGTGGCGTAATCCACCACGGTCAGGATATACCGTTTCCCAGAGGGGCTGGGCTTTGGTAGTGGTCCTACTATATCTACTGCTACCCGGCTGAACGGTTCCTCAATTATGGGGAGGGGACATAGTTTTGCCTTATGGCAATCCCCCCTTTTGCCTACCCTCTGGCACACATCACAGGAGGTACAATATTGCCTTACGTCTTTGGAAATCCCGGGCCAAAAGAATGCGTGCGTTAAGCGATACCGGGTCCGGGTCATCCCTAGATGGCCGGACAGAGGGATGTCATGGGCGATCCTCAGTAACTTCTGCCTATATTTCTGTGGTACTACTAGCTGCTTGGTTTGGAGCGTCACCGAGCTGCCTATGGCCCGTTCCGCCACCCGGTACAGTAACTTCTTTTCCCATACGTACCGTTCTCCCTCCCGCCCCACCTGGTCCGTGTCTACCCTATCTCGGTACACCTGCAGTGTGGGGTCTGTCTGAACCTCAGCTTCAAATGTGGTCGGGGTGTCCCAAGTCATGTCGGTCAAGGGGGGGTCATGGTGTCTTACCTGAGCCTCAGAGTGTGCGGGGAATGCCGTGGTGCGAGCCTGTTGCCGGGTGGTTACCGGATGCGCCTCTTGGGAAGGGGCCTGGGGAAGGAACGCAGAAGTCATCGGGCCCAAGTCATTCCCCCAAACAACATCGGCCGGTAGTTTCTTCATTATGGCCACCTCTACAACCCCCTCCCCAGCACCCCAGTTCAAATGCACTTTGGCCGTGGGTAACCGGTACATAGCTCCCCCTGCTACCCGGACTGCCACTGATCCGCCAGTGTGGGCCGTATCTGGGATTAAATGAGGGGCCACTAAGGTCAAGGTGGCTCCCGAGTCCCGCAGCCCCTGCACTTCTTTCCCTCCCACAAATACAACTTGGCGGTGATGCTGCCGGTTGTCCGTGGCTTGCACAGACATCACCTCGTACAGAACCCCCAATGGTTCTTCGGTTGATAGACTTGTCAGCTCCGAGTGGTCAGGTTCGGTGTGGTAGAAATGGGCCACTGCCCTTGGCGCGGAGTTTTGCCGTACTTGGTTCCACGCCTGCCTGCTCCGACTCTGGGTGCACTCCCGGGACATATGCCCCCACTGCCGGCAGGTATGGCATTGTATGTTGGCCCTGCCATTGTAGCGTGATGGCGGTGGGGGGTTTCCTGATGGTGGCCGGAATGGAGTAGCGTTGGCGGGTGTGGAGATGGTTGGGTGGTGTGGTACAGCTGGTCTCAGGGGAGCCCTGTTGGGAAGCCCATGATGCCTTCGGGCGTCAAAATGCTGATCCGCCAACCGGGCGGCTTCGGTTAGGGTGAGGGGTTTCCTGTCCCTTACCCATTCTTGTGCCTCAGGTGACAGTCCGTTAAAAAATTGCTCCAGCAAGATGAGCTGGCGCAGTTCCTCCATTGTGGTAGCTTGGCTCGCCTGAATCCATCCTTGCGACGCTTGGTCGAGCTTATGTGCCCACTCAGCGTGGGAATCTTTCTCGGGCTTCCTCAATCCTCGAAATTTACGCCGGTATGCCTCCGGGGTTATGGCATACCTCTCCAGAATTGCCCTCTTAACTTTAAAATAGTCCTTGCTATCTTCTCTGGGCACAGCGCGATACGCCTCGGCTGCTCGTCCTGCCAACTTGCCTGCCAGTAGGGGTACCCACATAGCCTGTTCTAGATCATGTAGGTCGCACAACCGCTCAAAATCCTGCAGGTATCCGTCAATCTCGTCTTTCTCCTCGCAGAATGCTTTAAATGCCTGGTAAGGTATTTTCTGCTTCACTGGAGCGCAGAATGAATTGGCGATGGATTCTGCCCTGGATGGTGACCTCTGGTGTTGCTGTGCCATAATATAATCCTGGACGTCCGCCATCAGAATAGTTAAGATGTCCAGGGTTACTGGCTGGGGTACAAATTCCAGCCGGGTTCTCAGTTCCCTCTGGTATGGTGTTTCCTCTCTGGCAGGTGGGGGTGGACTGCTGTGCGCTTGGTCGCCCTCCATTAGCTCTGCAATCAGTACTGCTTTTGATTTATTGCTAGCGCTTTTCCCTCTAGCCTCCAGCAGCTCCTTTAGCGTCTGTCTCTTTAACGCCGTGTAATCAGTCCCCATTCACTGATCGCTTTCGTCTGCTTGTTTCATACGAATTGCCTTTCCGTTCGGTAGTTCCTTTCATTCGAATGCGCTGTATTCGGCTGTAGAGTTGGATCCCGTCGCTTGCCACCAATTGTAGCGGAACGCCAATATAAAATCCACGAATTCCGCTGGTCCAGAACGAATCCACAGTCAAGCGCTGAAAACACCAAGGCAATATCCCCAACCTCCCAATAACCGGACGAGACACAGTTTTGGGAGTCAACTGACAATCCTTTATTCAGCACGACAATTTATACAAGTCCCCATGCAAGGGGTCTCCTGAGTCCCTTCCCAGGGGCACTCCCAGAGGGGACTACATGGGGGACTTACAGTATAACATATTTCTCCCATCAGGCACCGCTGCACGAGAGGGATCATCCTCCCAGAATGCACCGTTAAGGGGATTATCCCCTCGTGCAGCAGAACCGGCAATCCATATAAAAATACATAACTTTTAAAATACACGGTGGATTTACACGAATGGACGTTCGGTAGATAGCTGGGGTCTGGGCGCATCATTCGTGAGATTGCCGCTCAGATCCCAGCCAAATTAACCGAACGCCGCACAGAAAACACATTTCTTACAAAACCCACAAAAGGAACCGATTGCTTTGGGTGAACCTGGTCCTGAAACTCCCGAACGTCTGGGAGGCTCAGCGGTGTTCGTGCCGTCGAATAACTATTGGTAGTAGTATGCGTTCGACGACACGGACCCGCTGACGAACAAGGGATCCAAGATGGCCGACCGCCGCATGGTCGGTAGTCGAACGACGGCCACCCAGGAGAGCCTCTAATAACCGATTGCAACAATGTTGCAATCGGTTAACTAGCGCCACACGCCTCTAAGTGTGTGGGCTATTAGGGGGTATCGCGTTCGGTTCACGAACGGCTTTCTAAAGTGCCGTTCGTGAAACGAAAGAAAATCCCCATACAAAACCGCCAATTGCATTCGGCGGAAACAGTATTACAGGTAACACGGAAAATACATTCACATTTACATAGGTGTACAGCGCATATCTCGCCCGACCTAGTGGCAACCCTTAAAGGCACAGTCTCTAGTTATTGTCCAAGTGGCTAGGTTTGCCACAGGGGGGATTTACTGTATGCTGCTAAGGACTGATTGCCAGGAGTGTAAGCCGCTTGGAAGCTTTTCCTGTTCGCCTGCTAGCAGCTATTCGTATGGTTCCTGTTCGTTTATTTGAAGTGCTACCTTATTCCCTTGTATGCCGTTCGGGAGTTTGGAGCATTCACTTATTGGCGGTTCGTGAGTTTTGGTGGTTCTACAGTAGCTGTGCCTGACTCTGAAAGGGGGATTATCGTCTAAGCGGTTTTTTCCCCTTTTGTGCAAAACGGTCCGTTACAACTGTAAATACCTTAAATCCAGCTACCCTTTTGCCACAACCTACTGAAAGTCAACATGATTGTTTGGAAGTAATGGATGAAGTATTTTCAAGTAGACCAGATCTTCGTGATTTTCCCATCCAGAACCCTGATGTTCAATATTACACCGACGGCAGTAGTTATGTAAAAGAAGGGATCCGCTATGCAGGATATGCAGTAACAACGATAGACAAGGTGATAGAAGCTCGGCCACTGGCAAAAGGAACATCAGCACAAAAGGCAGAATTGATAGCACTGACACGAGCGTTACAATTGGCTGAAGGTTTAAGAGTGAACATCTACACGGACTCCAAGTATGCGTTTTTAACCACTCATGCCCACGGAGCTTTGTATAAAGAAAGAGGACTATTGAATTCAGAAGGCAAAGAAATCAAATACGCAGCTGAGATCCTACAACTATTGGAAGCAGTGTGGGAGCCGAAAGAAGTCGGTATTATACATTGTCGGGCGCATCTGAGAGGAGATGGTGATGTAACCAAAGGGAATCGGATGGCAGATAGTGCAGCTAAGCGTGCTGCTGAATCAGGAAGACAGGAATATGTGGGGCATATAGCTGCTCTTATACCAACTCCACTGTCTCAATGGACTCCAATTTATACAGCTCAAGAAGAGGAGTGGTTAAGGACTGAACCTGGAAAGTATTTGGAGAACAAATGGTATCAGTTAGAAGATGGAAGAATAGTTATTCCAGCATCACTAGCGGTAGAAATTGTCCAAAACTATCATAACGGGACACATTCTGGGAGAGACAGTACAGAAGAATCTCTCAGAAAACATTTCTACATACCAAGATTGTCCAACTTGACTCAGGCCATTGTACGTAGATGTGTAACGTGTGCTAAAAATAATGCAAGACAAGGACCAGTAAAGCCACCAGGAGTCCAGTTTATGGGGGGACTTCCCATGTCCGATTTACAAATTGACTATACAGTGATGCCTAAATCGGGTGGACATCGCTACCTGCTGGTAGTGGTGTGCACCTATTCAGGCTGGGTAGAAGCATGTCCTACTCGTACAGAGAAAGCAGGAGAAGTCGTGAGATTCCTGCTACGAGAAATAATACCCCGATATGGACTACCCTGCTCTATAGGATCGGACAATGGTCCAGCTTTTGTTCATCAGTGCCTACAACAATTGACTCATATGCTTGGTATAAAGTGGAGGCTTCATACGGCATATAGACCCCAGAGTTCTGGTAAGGTAGAGAGAATGAATAGAACTATTAAGAATCAGTTGGCTAAAATGTGTCAGGAAACCCAACTTAAGTGGAACGTTCTCTTGCCCATAGCTCTATTGCGAATCCGTAGTACACCTACCAGAAGGATGGGCCTCTCTCCTTTTGAAATCATGTACGGGCGACCACCTCCCGTGCTTGGTAACTTAAGGGGGGATTTGAGTCAGTTGGGAGAAGGAATTACCCGGCAGCAGGTTGTAGAGTTGGGTAAGACTATGGAGGAGGTACAGAAATGGGTACAAGATAGATTACCTGTGAATATTTATCCCCCAATTCATAGTTACCACCCAGGCGACCAAGTGTGGATTAAAGAGTGGAATAATGTGCCGTTAGGGCCCAAGTGGAGAGGTCCTTATGTTGTTCTTCTGTCTACCCCTACAGCGATAAAAGTAGCCGAAGTGGCTCCGTGGATACATCACTCCAGGGTTAAACCAGCAGCAGCCGATTCCTGGCAAGTTACAGCAAATCCAGAGAATCCCTGCAAGATCCGGTTAAAACGCACGACTCAGTCGGAGTGACGAGGAACCTTGTGGATTACAAATTTTATTGTTTCAGAGACTTGGTAAGTGAGTGAGAAGGCCATAATAAAGCCTGTCCACTCACCAACGAGTGTATAAGTCAGGGAAAGTCTTGAGGGGACCCCTGTGAAGACGAGCAGAACTCCATTCCCTGCAGCCCTTACATCCTGGAAGCTGAGGTGCCTTCGCACGGACGAAGACTGAGGATGACGACGAAAGATGTATTTTTAATAATGTTTATTTATGTGTATTTTTATATTCAGGAAGGTAGAGGTACCAACACTCCTAGCTGTGAGGTATGCATTAAGACTACAAGAACAGGTAACCATATATCCCAGACCCTAATTTGGCATTCGCAATATGAGTGTAAAGGAGATGTATCAAGATGTAGATACTTAAATATAGAATATAGTGTGTGTCATTTAGGAGTAGGAGAACCTAAGTGCTTCAGTCCTGAGTATCAACCCCGTACAATTTGGTTGACTCTCAGAAATGGAGATCCTCAGGGGACCCTAATTAATAAGACGGTATTAGAATCCGTATATTCTTCAGGTGCTCTGCTATTTGATGCGTGTAAAGCAATATCAAGTGGTAGAAAGCCGTGGAATGTATGTGGGGATCTTAGATGGGAGAGGACGTATGGGTCTAACGATAAATATATTTGTCCCAGTAGTAAAAATAAATATGTAAGTCCAAGATGCCCAAATAGAGATTATAACTTCTGCCCATATTGGTCTTGTGTGGGGTGGGCGACTTGGGGACAGACAGCAGACAAGGACATGATTGTGACTAAGTTGCCTACTGATCCATATTGTAAGTCTATGGAATGCAATCCAATCCATATACTTATAAATAATCCTGACAAGTTCTTAGATAAATATGGTAATTTATTTGGGTTTCAAATATATGGGACGGGTTTAGACCCTGGGACAATATTGTTTATAGGGATAGAGACTGATACGGTAACCTCCCAAACTCATCAAGTATACCATTCCTTTTATGAAGAGATGAGCATAGATAATAAGATCCCCCATAATGCTAAAAACTTGTTCATTGATTTAGCCGAGAGTATTGCCGGTAGTCTTAATGTTACCAACTGCTATGTGTGTGGAGGTACTAACATGGGAGGCCAATGGCCTTGGGAAGCAAAGGAGGTAATGTCCGGTTCTGAGGCAGTTGACCAATTAATATCTACACAAGCCGACTATCATATGAGTGTTAGAGGTAAATCTGAGTGGAGATTGAAGACCTCCATCATAGGTTATGTTTGCATAGCGAGGAAAGGAATGATGTATAATACTTCTGTAGGAGAATTAACTTGTCTAGGGCAAAAAGCTTATGATGATGATACAAAGAATACAACTTGGTGGTCGGCTTCAAATGTCTCAGAACCATCTAACCCGTTTGCAAGATATGCCAATTTAAAGGACGTATGGTTTGATCTATCCATCACATCTAACTGGAGAGCCCCAGCGAATTTGTACTGGATCTGTGGTAAGAAGGCCTATTCGGAGTTACCACAGGACTGGGAAGGGGCATGTGTGTTGGGTATGTTGAAACCATCCTTCTTCTTGTTGCCTATTGAAACAGGTGAGACTTTAGGTGTTAAAGTGTATGATGTGAATCATAGGAAGAAAAGGGGACCCATAGAGATAGGTGCCTGGGAAGATAATGAATGGCCTCCCCAGCGTATTATAGATTATTATGGGCCAGCCACGTGGGCAGAGGATGGTACCTTTGGTTATAGAACCCCTATTTATATGCTCAACCGCATTATAAGGTTACAGGCGGTGGTTGAGATCATTACTAACGAGACATCACAAGCGCTCAATCTTCTAGCGAAGCATAATACCAGGATGAGGACAGCAGTTTACCAAAATAGATTAGCCTTGGATTATCTTTTGGCAGTAGAGGGAGGTGTATGTGGGAAGTTTAACCTGAGCAATTGCTGTCTTCAAATAGATGACGAAGGGCAAGCAATAGCTGAGCTTACTAGCCATATGGTTAAACTAGCGCATGTGCCTACTCAGGTATGGAAAGGGTACAATCCAAGTAGTTGGTTTGGTAGCTGGTATGAGTGGTTTGGAGGGCTTAAGGCAGTGGTAGGTGGAGTCCTACTGATTTTAATGTTGTGTCTACTCCTGCCGTGTCTTATACCCTTAGTAGTTAGGTCTGTGCAAAGCCTGATAGAAAATATAGCAGAGAGGAAGGCTGCTGCACAGATAATGGCAATTTATAAATATAAGGCTCTAGATCAGGGAGAACCAATGCAGGAAGACGAGTGTTGAAGATTCACATCATAGGATAAGTCTGGTCTGGTTCAAAGGTAACTTGTGGTGTATGCAAACCAAGGTTAAGTGATGCCTCAAGTAATTGTAAAATATCAAGAGGCATCAAAGGGGGAATGTGGTGGAATCTCGGTAAAAATAAATTTAGTAGGCCGAGATTACCACGTGGCATGTGTACGTGCATATGCTGACGTATCGATCAGTTGGTTGCACGAGGCAAGATACGATCAGTAGTGTACGGAGCATGTGCAAGAATACAGGATGTAGTATTCCCCTCCTCCATTGTGCTGGACAAGCCATGCGGTCAAGCAGGAAGTTAATTCTTATTTGTAATGATTGGTCAAGAGAATGTGCGGGTGGAGCTTAATATGGGAGGAGTTATGTGCCTATATAGGGAGCCTGCACTATTGTTCAGGGCTCAGAACTTGCTGTATTTTTGGTGACATTAGTCCCTCTGAGTCCCGATCGGTGATCCAATAAAGAATCTCTTCCTTCCTGAAGAAACCTGTGTCCATCTCTCTGTGCTTTGCTTCCGTCAGTTTCTCCGGTATCAATAGCTCCCTGTAGTGGTTACAGCTCCTTACAGTGGTTCCAGCTCCCAGTGGAGGTGATAGCTCTCTGCAGTGGTTATAGATCCTTGCGGTGGGTATAGCTCTCTGTTGTGGGTATAGCTCCCTGCCATGATTAAAGCTCCTTCCAGTGTTTATAGCTCCCTGCTATAGTGGTCATACCTCCCTGTGGTGGTTATAGCTAACTCTGGTGGTTTTAGGTCCTTGCATTGGTTATAGCTCTCTGCGGAGGTTATAGCTCCCTGTGGTGGTTATAGCTCCCTGCGGAGGTTATCGCTCCTTGCAGTGGTTATATGTCTCTGCGGTGGTTACAGCTCTTTGCGGGTGTTACAGCTCCCTGTGGTGGTTATAGCTCCCTGCAGTGGTTATAGCTCCCTGCGGTGGTTATCGCTCCTTCCAGTGGTTATAGGTCTCTGCGGTGGTTACAGCTCTCTGCGGTGGTTATAGTTCTCTGCGGTGGTTATAGTTCTCTGTGGCGGTTATAGCTCTCTGAGGTGGTTATAGCTCCTTGCGGTGGTTATGGAACTAAAACTGGACATCGAAACTCCCGGACACCGTTAGACTTCCATAATCGCCTGCGTTCGGTTCTCTACAATTTAGAAGGGCACTACTTTGTGGAATTGTTCCCACAAACAAGGGATAACAAGCTACATATGTATGGATTCTGTTTGATATTTAATGCACTTTTATACTCCCAAAAGCGACCAACCATTAGCACTAATTTCATGGAACTGTTTTGGGCATAGGACCATGTGTGCGGTCGATCAAATAATTAACTTCCACGGAAAAAACAAACCACTGAACTGATCTGGGTGAATTTTGGATATATTGGTCACCCAGATCAGGGCTATCCGAGAATGTAACTTTTGTGTGGTTTATATGGATTTTGGGGGTACTTTTGGGATGTTTATAAATTGTATGTTTTTGTACCTGAGAGATAATTCAATTATATGTTTGCTTTTCAGATAATTATGTCTCAAGCACAAAGGATCATGGATTTCCCTGTATTCTTGTAATGGAAACCCCTTGCAGGGGCTTTTGCATAAAAGGCCGTGTGTGGCCTCCAATAAACCAGATGACTCCCAGCATTAAGCTTTAGCGCATGTGTGGGGGGGGGGGGAGCTATACTGCTATATCACTAGCTCTTTTACTGGCTATACAGCGATACTGTCTTGTACTGGGAGCTGGATCCAGGTGTGGTGAACAGAACCTTTCCACAGGCTTTTGGAGGAGCCTGCTTGCCAACCTTCTGCCCCAGGACTATGGCGCCTGTGACGAAGTGCCCTTCGCCACTTGGTCCTGGAGAGGCCTGCTTGCCAGCCTCCTCCCCTGTGACTATGACTCTTTCATGTATTGCCCCTAGTCTTCCTTCAGACAGACTATTTATGTAGGCTGCTTTATTTATCTTATGTTTTAGTCACCCTGTACCCATTATAGGTGCAGGGTGTGTAATGTAATTGTTTATAGTGTGTGTGTGTACTGTGAAATGTATTGCCTTCTCTCCTGTACTGCTGAGGTTTGCTACCAACTAGGTGGGTTTGGCTATGGAGCTGGTCTAGTGCCCTCTGTTGGTAGCAACAGCAATATGCACTACCTGAATTGCAAGACTGGTTCATTTGCATATTTGGGTAGATTTGCATATTGCTAATTCTGCAGGCAGGTGAGATATTTACTGTTAAATATTGTCTCCCCCCACCCCTTTAAAAATGTGCCATTGTGTTGTGATAAGTCACTGTGTGTTGCTTGATATGGTTTGACTGTTTGTGATTTTATTGAGGTTTCACAACAATGTTATTGTGGTGACCCTATGGGCTGGTCCCAAGGGAAATAAAGGTTTAGACAGTTCTTCTTGATCCCTCTAAACGTAGCCTTGTCTTGTTATTGGAGGGAGCTGTTATAATCACACTGGGGATTGCTATGCTCTTCATGCTCCCCTGAGCTTGAATCACTTAGCTCTTTTAAGAGCTTGTTCCTGACATGCTCTCCTTGGAGGAGGTGTCTTCACCACACAGTCCTGCATGCTGGAGGTTAATACAGGGTGGAAGGAATAGTTCTTTCCCACACAGTCCTGGAGGACAGAAGCTGATCCAGGGTGGAAGGAAGACGGTGAGACTCCAGTCAAGCTACAGCGGGTGCGGAGTCTGCGGTGGTGCTTGGAGTCCTCAGGAAGCGCTAGGAGCATCCTTCAATGGAGGTACCCAGTCGGGGTGCCAGGTGATCCGTTACAGCGCCTGCAATAGACCTGGCTAAAATACTTTAAAAAGACTCTGTTCGTGCATTTGGGATTATATGGTTAGGTTCCTGAACCGCAGCACGAACTAGAGACCACACGGGAACTTGTTATCCCCTGAACCGATCTGGTTGATTTTTAGATGTCTTGGTCACCCAGATTGGGGCTATTAGGGGATGTAACTTTTATGGGGATTCCATGGGTTTTAGGGGTACTTTCGTGTTTTTGCTGAAATGTGTATTTTTCTGCCTGGAGATAATTGAGTTAGTACATGTCACGATTACTATATGACCCAACACGCAGAACTATGTAAGACACAAAGAACAAGGATGACGTATACCGGGCCTTAGAATGGCCAGACTTAACATAAATAAAGAATGGTCAAAATACTAAAGAATGGTCAAAATGGCTGTATCTACCCTGGGGATTGCTATATCACCATACTCCCCTGGGATTAAAATCACTTTGCTACACTCTTTTGAATCCTGAAGCTGAATCCTGGTCTTGGGTCCAGGGTGGGTGGAGGACAGCAAGACCCCAACCAAGCTGTAACGCTGGAAGTGGGGACTACAGTGCTGATGGTGTCTGGTGCTTGTGGTACTTGGTAGGAAGCGTTATTGGCGGAGGTACCCTGTCAGGGTGCCACATCCCTGCATAGCTTGACACTGGGCATCTTTGCAGTCCAATAGCTCCGTGATCAGTGGTTGGGGGATCAAGGAATGTCCAATCAAAGAGTCACCGGATGGCAGCACTATCCGATCCATGTGATATACCAATTATCTCCAAACGAAAAATCTCAATTATCACCAAACGAAAAATACAAGTTTTTACCCAATTTTGCAAACACCCTGAAAACATATGGGAACCTCATAAAACATATCTCCCCTGATAGCCCTGATCTGGGGGAACAACATATTGAAAAATCACCCAGATCGGTTCAGGGGTTCAGGAGTTAGATGGAAGTCTCTTTTGACCGACTGCACGCATGTTTTCATGCCCAAAATAGTTCCAGAGGATCAGGCTGTGCAGTCGGTCTCTTTCGTACAGTCACAATCCATTAAAAGAGTCTAATGTGACTGTTCGTACACATGAGCATTGAATGTAACTGGTTCGGTACATTTTATTTAACGAACAGTGCTCCGTTCCTGCAATAACTGGAGGAGTGGGTGTCTCAGCCGTGTTCGTGCCATCGAGTGTCTGATTTTAGTTCCACACACTCGACGACAAAACACCGCTGGCCGCATTCGTATCCCAAGATGGCCGCCACCATGCATTCGTGCATCCGAACGCCGACCACCCAGTTGATCACTTAGAATGTTAGGGTATTCATGGTTTTTAGAGGTGTTAATAAGGGCTTTGGAGTTAACAAGCACCACCCTACAGGTCTGGATGGTCGGTCGTTCGGTAGATAATTCGTTATTCGAACGGCCATTAGTAAAATAAAGGTGAATCTTTTCCATATGAACTGTTAGATGAACAAAGAGTTTAAAAGTTTAAAGTACAGGGACAGAGAGTCTGTTACAAGGAGTCTTCACAAACAGCTAATATAAGTAAACATACTAATTTCTCTGACACATTTGTTTTTGCTGTTGATCCAAAAGAAGGCAAAAAACCTAGACTGAAGTGCTTCCAATTTTGCAACAAACTAGGAAAAAATTCCTTCTTGCAGTCAGATTTCTCCTTGCAGCAAGCAGCTATTACCCCACTAATTAGAAATTATATCCCTGTATGTTATGTTTTTGCAAGTATTTATCCAATTGCACTGCGTCAGGGAGAGATATATCGCAGGATGGGCAGCGGATACACAGGGGGCACCTCATCAGGGAGAGATATATCGCAGAATGGGCAGCGGATACACAGCGTGCCCTGCGTCAGTGATAGATAATATATTGCAGGTTGGGCAGAGGATACACAGCAGGCACTGCATCAGGGAGAGATATAACGCAGGATGGGCAGCGGATACACAACGGGCACTGCGTCAGGGAGAGATATATATTGCAGGATGGGCAGCAGACACACAGCGGGCACTGCGTCAGGGAGAGATATAGCGCAGGATGGTCACTGTGTCAGGGAGAGATAGCGCAGGATGGGCAGCGGATACGCGGCAGGCACTACGTCAGGGATATATATATATATCGCAGGATGATCACTGTGTCAGGGAGAAATATATCGCAGGATGGGCAGCGGATACACAGTGGGCACTGCGTCAGGGAGAGATATATCGCAGGATGGGCAATGGACACACAGCGGGCACTGCATCAGGGAGATATATATATCGCAGGATGGTCACTGCGTCAGGGAGAGATATCTCAGGATGGGCAGCAGGTAAACGGCAGGCACTGCATCAGGGAGAGCTAAAACGCAGGATGGGCAGCGGATACACAGCGGGCACTGCGTCAGGGAGAGACATAGCGCAGGATGGTCACTGCGTCAGGGAGAGATATATAACGCAGGATGGGCAGTGGATACGCGGCAGGCACTGCGTCAGGGAGAGATATATCGCAGGATGGGCACTGGATACACAGCGGGCACTGCTTCAGGGAGATATATATTGCAGGATGGTCACTGCGTCATGGAGAGATATATCGCAGGATGGGCAGCGGATACACAGTGGGTACTGCGTCAGGGAGAGATATATCGCAGGATGGGCAATGGATACACAGCGGGCACTGCGTCAGGGAGAGATATATATTGCAGGATGGGCAGCAGACACACAGCGGGCACTGCGTCAGGGAGATATATATTGCAGGATGGTCACTGCGTCAAGGAGAGACATATCGCAGGATGGTCACTGCGTCAGGGAGAGATATATCACAGGATGGGCAGCAGGAAAACGGTGGGCACTGCATCAGGGAGAGATATATCAGAGGATGGGTAGCGGATACACAGCGGGCACTGCGTCAGGGAGAGATATATCGCAGGATAAGCAGCGGATACACAGCGGGCACCGTGTCAGGGAGATATATATTGCAGGATGGGCAGTGGATACATAGCGGGCACTGTTAGAGAGAAATATATCGCAGAATATATACACAGCGGGCACTGAGTCAGGGAGAGAAATATCACAGGATAGGCAGAGGATACACAGCAGGCACTGCGTCAGGGAGAGATATATATCGCAGGATGGGCAACGGATAGACAGCCGGCACCATGTCAGGGAATGATATATTGCAGGATGGGCAGCCGATACACAGCGGGCTATGCGTCAGGGAGAGATATAGCGCAGGATGGGCAGAGGATACACAGCGGGCATTGCCTCAGGGAGAGATATTGCAGAATGGGCAGCAGATACACTGCGGGCACTGCGTTAGGGAGAGATATAGCACAGGATACACAGCGGGCACTGCGTCAGGGAGAGATATCTCGCAGGATGGGCAGAGGATACACTGCGTCAGGGTGCTGGCAGGGATCACATTGCAGACAGTCAGGGACACAGAGTCTAATTAAATTATGTGCTTTAGTTGATTTGATAATATACATGTGGGAGAGCCAGGCTGGCGGGACTCTGCTAACGAGCCTCTTAATCAGGAGCAATTAGTCTTGTTAAAAAACGTTTACTGGTAGGGTCCTATTACAGAACCCAAAATCCAAAATACAGCATGGGTTTAACACTTTCATTGCTAGAATATAGTGCCCGAATACCAGACTGGAAGGACAGAGTGATGGACACAGTATTAACCTGGAAACTGCTGGAGATTTAGTGCAGCACGGGAGCCAATGAGTTCTAGGGATGGTTTAACCTATTAACTGCTGGAGATTTAATACAGCACAGGAGCCAGTGATCTCTACGGATGGTTTAACCCATTAACTGCTGGAGATTTAATGCAGCACGGGAGCCAATGATTGATACGGATGGTTTAACCCATTAACTGCTGGAGATGTTTGCGGTTTAATGCAGCACGGGAGCCAGTGATCTCAATGGATGGTTTAACGCATTCACTGCTGGAATGTTTGCCTTTAGTGCAGCACGGGAGCCAGAGATTGATGCGGATGGTTTAACCCATTACCTGCTGGAGATTTAATGCAGTATGGGAGCTAGTGATCTCTACGGATGGTTTAACCCATTAACTGCTGAAAATTTAACTGCTGGAGATTTAATGCAGCATGGGAGCCTGTGATCTCTATGGATGGTTTAACGCATTCACTGCTGGAGATGTTTGCCTTTAGTGCAGCATGGGACACAGTGAGTTCTAGGGATGGTTTAACCCATTAACTGCTGGAGATTTAATGCAGCACGGGAGCTAGTGATCTCTACGGATGGTTTAACCCATTAACTGCTGAAAATTTAACTGCCGGAGATTTAATGCAGCACGGGAGCCAGTGATCTCTACGGATGGTTTAACCCATTAACTGCTGGAGATTTAATGCAGCACGGGAGCCAGTTATCTCTACGGATGGTTTAACCCAGTAACTGCTGGAGATTTAACGCAGCACTGGAGGTCGTGATCTCTACGGATGGTTTAACCCATTAACTGCTGGATATTTAATGCAGCATGGGAGCCAGTGATCTCTATGGATGGTTTAACGCATTCACTGCTGGAGATGTTTGCCTTTAGTGCAGCATGGGACACAGTGAGTTCTAGGGATGGTTTAACCCATTAACTGCTGGAGATTTAATGCAGCACGGGAGCCAGTTATCTCTACGGATGGTTTAACCTAGTAACTGCTCGAGATTTAATGCAGCACTGGAGGTCGTGATCTCTACGGATGGTTTAACCCATTAACTGCTGGAGATTTAATGCAGCACGGGAGCCAGAGATTGATACGGATAGTTTAACCCATTAACTGCTGGAGATTTAATGCAGCACAGTAGTCAGTGATTGTTACGGATGGTTTACCTCATTAACTGCTGGAGATTTAATACAGCACTTGAGCCAGTGATTGATACAGATGGTTTAACCCATTCACTGCTGGAGATTTAATGCAGCACGGGAGCCAGTGATTGATACGGATGGAGATTTAATGCAGCACGGGAGACAGTGATCTCTATGGATGGTTTAACCCATTAACTGTTGGAGATTTAATGCAGCACGGGAGCCAGTGATCTCTATGGATGGTTTAACGCATTCACTGCTGGAGATGTTTGCCTTTAGTGCAGCATGGGACACAGTGAGTTCTAGGGATGGTTTAACCCATTAACTGCTGGAGATTTAATGCAGTACCGGAGCCAGTGATCTCTACGGATGGTTTAACCCATTAACTGCTGGAAATTTAATGCAGCACAGGAGCCAGAGATTGATACTGATAGTTTAACCCATTAACTGCTGGAGATTTAATGCAGCACGGGAGCCAATGATTGATACAGATGGTTTAACTCATTAACTGCTGGAGATTTAATGCAGCACAGGAGCCAGAGATTGATACGGATGGATTAACTCATTAACTGCTGGAGATTTAATGCAGCACAGGAGCCAGAGATTTAATGCAGCATGGGAGCATTCACTGCTGGAGATGTTTGCCTTTAGTGCAGCATGGGACACAGTGAGTTCTAGGGATGGTTTAACCCATTAACTGCTGGAGATTTAATGCAGCACGGGAGCTAGTGATCTCTACGGATGGTTTAACCCATTAACTGCTGAAAATTTAACTGCTGGAGATTTAATGCAGCACGGGAGCCAGTTATCTCTACGGATGGTTTAACCCAGTAACTGCTGGAGTTTTAACGCAGCACTGGAGGTCGTGATCTCTACGGATGGTTTAACCCATTAACTGCTGGATATTTAATGCAGCATGGGAGCCAGTGATCTCTATGGATGGTTTAACGCATTCACTGCTGGAGATGTTTGCCTTTAGTGCAGCATGGGACACAGTGAGTTCTAGGGATGGTTTAACCCATTAACTGCTGGAGATTTAATGCAGCACGGGAGCCAGTTATCTCTACGGATGGTTTAACCCAGTAACTGCTTGAGATTTAATGCCGCACTGGAGGTCGTGATCTCTACGGATGGTTTAACCCTTTAACTGCTGGAGATTTAATGCAGCACAGGAGCCAGAGATTGATACGGATGGATTAACTCATTAACTGCTGGAGATTTAATGCAGCACAGGAGCCAGAGATTGGTACGGATGGCTTAACACATTAACTGCTGGAGATTTAATGCCGCACGGGAGCCAGTGATCTCTACAGATGGTTTAACCCATTAACTGCTGGAAATGTAATGCAGCACAGGAGCCAGAGATTGATACTGATAGTTTAACCCATTAACTGCTGGAAATTTAATGCAGCACACGAGCCAGTGATTGATACGGATGGTTTAACCCATTCACTGCTGGAGATTTAATGCAGCACGGGAGCCAGTGATTGATACGGATGGTTAAACCCATACACATAACATAGAAACATTGAATGTGACGGCAGATAAGAACCATTCGGCCCATCTAATCTGCCCAATTTTCTAAATACTTTCATTAGTCCCTGGCCTCTTCTTATAGTTAGGATAGCCTTATGCCTATCCCACGCATGCTTAAACTCCTTTACTGTGTTAACCTCTACCACTTCAGCTGGAAGGCTATTCCATGCATCCACTACCCTCTCAGTAAAGTAATACTTCCTGCAGCACGGGAGCCAGTGATCTCATGGATGGTTTAACGCATTCACTGCTGGAATGTTTGCCTTTAGTGCAGTACGGGAGCCAGTGAGTTCTAGGGATGGTTTAACCCGTTAACTGCTGGAGATTTAATGTAGCACGGGAGGCAGTGACTCTATGGATGGTTTAACCCGTTAACTGCTGGAGATTTAATGCAGCACTGGAGCCAGTGATCTCTATGGATGGTTTAATGCATTCACTGCTGGAGATGTTTGCCTTTAGTGCAGCATGGGACACAGTGAGTTCTAGGGATGGTTTAACCCATTAACTGCTGGAAATTTAATGCAGCACGGGAGCTAGTGATCTCTACGGATGGTTTAACCCATTAACGGCTGAAAATTTAACTGCTGGAGATTTAATGCAGCACGGGAGCCAGTGATCTCTACGGATGGTTTAACCCATTAACTACCTCGATGACACGTACCAGGCGCTACGGTGGTACGCGGTTGTAGAGGTTACCCTGATGAGTAGAGGAGTTCCCACCGCTAGAGGCTGTCCTTATCCCGAGTATGAGGGGTATTCACAGCATTCCATTAGTCATCCAAGTAGTGAAGCTCTTACAAGAGCTAGTGTGATAGCTGTATAGCAGTTTCCCCCAATAAGAGACAATACTCTAGATTGAGGGTGAAGAGGAAACTGATTTAATGAGCACACAAGCCTTTCTTTTTTTACAAGTTTTCCCACAAGGTTACCACCCACGTGGACCTTGTTGGGCACCGAAAATACAAACTCAACAACCAATAGCTTACAGTCACACAGTTAAACACTCCCATTCATTACTGTAAATTTCTCCCCTCTGCCTGGGAGATAATGGAGTTAATTGCTGTATCAACTCAATTATCTCCAAGCGAAAAAATACACTTTTTACTTACTTTTTATAACATCCAAATTATCCATTCAATTTTCATAAAAATTACATTTTCAGAACAAGCATAATTAGGGAACAAACATATTCAAAAATTGTTAAAAACAGACAATATAGAATTTATTAAGAAACAGACTGATTACTGTTTCAAAGAGAATCAATCTGAGCAGATATCCTCTTCAAGTGTATGGTTCTCATATAAAGCAGTAATTAGGGGATTACTAATTAAATTAGCCTCAGAAAATAAGGAATATAGAGAAAAAGACTTAACTAACTTGCAAATTCAATTATATAATCTCTCAAGAGATAATAAAATATCCCCTACTGAGCAGCTATCCAATAGAATTTCTATTTTACAAGATAGGATTAATGATTTGCTAATAAAGAAAATATCCAAAACACTTGAAAGATTAAAAGCGACATTTTACTATAGAGGCAACAAAGCGGACAGACTGTTAACTAATAGACTTAAAAAAGAAATGAAACAAAAAAAATCTCAAATTATATATAAGGGTGAGACCTGTCTATCTCCAGAGAGAATTGGGAAAGCTTTTAATGCTACTATTATCAATTATTATACAATCTGCTGACCCAAAGGATTTTTTTTAAAGATAAGATTATACCGAGGATCTCAGAATCTCAATTGAAGGAATTGAATGCTCCAATCTCTTTACATGCAATACATACACTTATAGAAACATTGAAACCTAATAAAGCTCCAGGCCCAGACGGGTTTACAGGGATCTTCTTTAAACTATTCAAAAATGAAATATCACCGGCTCATTTAGAGACTACTTTTAACAGATTTATATTAAAAGCTAAAATTCCAGAGGAAATGCTTAAAGGCAATATTGTCCCAATATTAAAAACAGAAAAGAACCCAGAGAAAGTAGATAGTGACCGACCGATTTCCCTACTAATTGAAGATATTAAGCTATATGCGGGAATATTGGCAGACAGAGTTAAAGGAGTGGTTAACTATATAATACACAGAGACCAGGTGGGATTTATTCCGGGACGACTCTCTACTAACCACACAAGAAATATGATTGGGATTTGGAACAGGCTAGAGATGAACATATACTCATCCTGACCCTGTCATTGTTTGCTGAGGAAGCATTCGACAGGGTCAGCTGGGCTTTTGTCAGAGATTCCTTGGTATTTTTTGGATTCACGGGTGAGATACTCGTGCCATTATGGCTTTATATAGCGACCCCCAAGGTAGAATTGTGGGCCCTGGTATTAAGTCCAAATGGTTTGGAATCACAAATGGTACATGCCATGGCTGCCCTTTATCACCGCTTTTGTATGTTTTATCGATTGAATCTCTGGCTGTAGATATAAGATCTAAACAGGATATAAAAGGGTTTGGAGATAATAATAATTAAAAAATTAAGCTTTATGCTGATGATGTATTGATAACTATTCAGAATCCTCAGGAATCTAATGACCATGTTGTAAAAATTATTCAAAATTACAGTAATTTCTCTAATTGTAAGATAAACACAGATAAATCTACAGCATTATACCTAAACACATCTCAAAATAATATTGCTATTATAAAAAATAAATATGGATTTAAACAAGGAAAAGAAAAAAATGCCTCAGGGTGGTCAAGAAAGTAAAAGGCATAAAGCCCTTTTCCCCTAAACACCCTCAGAGGTATACCCACAAAGGATAATGTAAACTCATAGCATCTGAGATATGTAGTAGGAAATATGAGTAATGTGAAATAAAAAAGTAAAAAAAACGATTTTTATTAAATTGTATCTGTTCTATAGACTCCTTAGCACCAGTATCAAAAATTAGTAACCATAAAATCAAAGTGTGTAAGTGATTTAAAAGGAGAGAAGGGGGTGGGGAGGGGATAGCTCACATTATATCAACTAAGTAGTATCTGTGGAATGCTAGTTGTAGCTTATATAGATAGGTGTTAACAAGTGGTCACAAATTACTAGAGACTATCAATTTATGGGTCCAGGGTGAGATATAGCTTGTTCAATGGAGTAAAAGTTGTGTCAGTCCTTAAGGTATCTAGTCCTCTTAAATCAGATGCTGTCATAGATAGTCTCTAGTATAGTCTCTGCACTTTGCACTCTTGAAAAAGGCACCTGAGAGCGCCGAAACGCGCGTCGAGTCCTGACGCTTTTTTAATACTTCGGGGTAGCTCTCTTACGATTATTGCTTCATGTGGCTTGATAGTTAGCAAGTGTGAATTTTCCTAGATAGGTAGTTTAGTCTATACCCTATTTTCTCTAACGGCTCTATTAGGGACTTTAGACATCAGTTATAGGAATAATACTATTCTGTTCTTGCCATTACCAATCACTATAGCGACTAGGGAAGAGTCTTACCTTTTATAATCTTTACTAAAGGTTGAACCATCATTGGTCGCATGATGTATTGGGGTTTAATATGGCTCTATCAAGAGATTTATAGACTATTTGTAATACATATTCGTATATAATTCGTTATTCGAACTGCCATTTGTAAAATAAAGGTGAATCTTTTCCATACGAACTGTTAGACGAACAAAGAGTTTAAAAGTTTAAAGTACAGGGACAGAGAGTCTTTCACAAGGAGTCTTCACAAACAGCTAATATAAGTAAACATACTAATTTCTCTGACACATTTGTTTTTGCTGTTGATCCAAAAGAAGGCAAAAAACCTAGACTGAAGTGCTTCCAATTTTGCAACAAACTAGGAAAAAATTCCTTCTTGCAGTCAGATTTCTCCTTGCAGCAAGCAGCTATTACCCCACTAATTAGAAATTATATCCCTGTATGTTATGTTTTTGCAAGTATTTATCCAATTGCACTGCGTCAGGGAGAGATATATCGCAGGATGGGCAGCGGATACACAGCGGGCACCTCATCAGAGAGAGATATATCGCAGAATGGGCAGCGGATACACAGCGTGCCCTGCGTCAGTGATAGATAATATATTGCAGGTTGGGCAGAGGATACACAGCAGGCACTGCATCAGGGAGAGATATAACGCAGGATGGGCAGCGGATACACAACGGGCACTGAGTCGGGGAGAGATATATATTGCAGGATGGGCAGCAGATACACAACGGGCACTGCGTCAGGGAGAGATATAGCGCAGGATGGTCACTGCGTCAGGGAGAGATATCGCAGGATGGGCAGCGGATACGCGGCAGGCACTGCATCAGAGAGATATATATATCGCAGGATGATCACTGTGTCAGGGAGAAATATATCGCAGGATGGGCAGCGGATACACAGTGGGCACTGTGTCAGGGAGAGATATATCACAGGATGGGCAATGGACACACAGCGGGCACTGCGTCAGGGAGATATATATCGCAGGATGGTCACTGCGTCAGGGAGAGATATATCACAGGATGGGCAGCGGATACACAGCGGGCACTGCATCAAGGAGAGATATATTGCAGGATGGTCACTGCATCAGGGAGAGATATATCGCAGGATGGGCAGCAGGTAAACGGCAGGCACTGCATCAGGGAGAGATATAACGCAGGATGGGCAGCGGATACACAACGGGCACTGAGTCGGGGAGAGATATATATTGCAGGATGGGCAGCAGATACACAACGGGCACTGCGTCAGGGAGAGATATAGCGCAGGATGGTCACTGCGTCAGGGAGAGATATCGCAGGATGGGCAGCGGATACGCGGCAGGCACTGCATCAGAGAGATATATATATCGCAGGATGATCACTGTGTCAGGGAGAAATATATCGCAGGATGGGCAGCGGATACACAGTGGGCACTGTGTCAGGGAGAGATATATCACAGGATGGGCAATGGACACACAGCGGGCACTGCGTCAGGGAGATATATATCGCAGGATGGTCACTGCGTCAGGGAGAGATATATCACAGGATGGGCAGCGGATACACAGCGGGCACTGCATCAAGGAGAGATATATTGCAGGATGGTCACTGCATCAGGGAGAGATATATCGCAGGATGGGCAGCAGGTAAACGGCAGGCACTGCATCAGGGAGAGATATAACGCAGGATGGGCAGCGGATACACAGCGGGCACTGCATCAGGGAGAGACATAGCGCAGGATGGTCAGTGCATAAGGGAGAGATATATCGCAGGATGGGCAGCGGATACGCGGCAGGCACTGCGTCAGGGAGAGATATATCGCAGGATGGGCAATGGATACACAGCAGGCACTGCGTCAAGGTTATATATATTGCAGGATGGTCACTGCGTCAGGGAGAGCTATATCACAGGATGGGCAGTGGATACACAGTGGGTACTGCGTCAGGGAGAGATATATCGCAGGATGGGCAATGGATACACAGCGGGCACTGCGTCAGGGAGATATATATTGCAGGATGGTCACTGCGTCAAGGGTAGATATATCGCAGGATGGTGACTGCGCCAGGGAGAGATATATCGCAGGATGGGCAGGAGGTAAACGGCGGGCACTGCATCAGGGAGAGATATATCGGAGGATGGGTAGCGGATACACAGCGGGCACTGCATCAGGGAGAAATATATCGCAGGATGGGCAGCGGATACACAGCGGGCACCGTGTCAGGGAGATATATATTGCAGGATGGGCAGTGGATACATAGCAGGCACTGTTAGAGAGAAATATATTGCAGAATATATACAAAGCGGGCACTGAGTCAGGGAGACAAATATCGCAGGATGGGCATAGGATACACAGCGGCACTGAGTCAGGGAGAGAAATATCGCAGGATGGGCAGAGGATACACAGCGGGCACTGTGTCAGGGAGAGAAATATCACAGGATAGGCAGAGGATACACAGCAGGCACTGCGTCAGGGAGAGATATATATCGCAGGATGGGCAACGGATAGACAGCGGGCACCATGTCAGGGAAAGATATATTGCAGGATGTGCAGTCGATACACAGTGGGCTATGCGTCAGGGAGAGATATAGTGCAGGATGGGCAGAGGATACACAGCGGGCATTGCCTCAGGGAGAGGTATAGCAAAGGATGGGCAGCGGATACACAGCGGGCACTGCGTCAAGGAGAGATATATTGCAGAATGGGCAGCAGATACACAGCGGGCACTGCTTAGGGAGAGATATAGCACAGGATGGGCAGCGGATACACAGCGGGCACTGCGTCAGGGAGAGATATCTCGCAGGATGGGCAGAGGATACACTGCGTCAGGGTGCTGGCAGGGATCACATTGCAGACAGTCAGGGACACAGAGTCTAATTAAATTATGTGCTTTAGTTGATTTGATAATATACATGTGGGAGAGCCAGGCTGGCGGGACGCTGCTAACGAGCCTCTTGATCAGGAGCAATTAGTCTTGTTAAAAAACGTTTACTGGTAGGGTCCTACTATGTCTAGGAGAAAAAATGAAGGAGGTATGAGTATTCCAATTATCCAAGACATTGTACAAGCCAACTTATTAGCACTAGTGATGTCCCGAACGGTTCCCACCTCCTGGACAGCATCCATTTTACATTCATTGTGAAGCTGCATTCTTAGTGAGCTGTCCAGGAGGTGGGAGGGTCTGGGAGGGAGGGTCTGCTGCTGATTGGCTGGAATGTGTCTGCTGACTGTGAGGTACAGGGTCAAAGTATACTCAATGATGAGTCCGCGGCTAACCGTTCATGGCGAACCGTTTGAGACATCACTAATTAGCACATATTTTAATAGTAAACAAGGAAGATTCTATAATTCAGAATTGGTATAAAAGAGAACAGACCGGGGGGCGTGGCTAACCGCCATCAAACATGGACGCGTTCTAAATCAGCTCCGGGACATGTAGGCATAACAAGCTACCCAGAAGCAGTATTCAACAAAGATGGGCAACCCCAAACCAGGCCACCCAGGCAAACACCGGGAAAACCTGCAACGTTTCAAAATTATTTAAGGATTATACCAACCGCATGTCGGAACAGGGAGAGTCCAATATGGCGCCGACCGCGGGAGAATAATCTTCTAATCCCCCGAGCCCAGCAGCTTCAGACACCCCAACCATGTTGGCTGCAGCTGACCCCGATATTAAAGAAATCCTCAGGAACTTACCCTCCAAGGCAGATCTCACAAATATTCTGGCTAAACTAGAGTCCTCATTCCAGCGCAAAATGGACGGCCTGGGATCAGATATCTGGCAGGTAGACCACAGAGTGGATGATGACAGAAACATTATACAGACCTGTGGCACTAGCCACTTGGACATTATTTAAGTACTGTCGCTTTAAGGGTTGCCTGTATGTTTTTCATGTTATGTGTGTTCCAGCGTATAATGTAATGCAATTGTATAACTGTATTTCCTGCATTGGCTATTTGCCGAAAGCTGATAGCTGATTTCCTTTCGTTTCACAAACGGCACCTTTGCGGGCCGTTCGTGAACCGAATGAACCATCATTTAATAGCCCACACACTTAGAGACGTGTGGCGCCTATTAACCGATTGCAACAATGTTGCAATCGGTAATTAGAGGCTCTCCAAGGTAGCCGTCATTCGACTACCGACCATGCGGCGGTCGGCCATCTTGGATCCTTTGTTCCCTCAGCGGTGTTTGGTCGTCGAGTGCATGGTACTAAAAACGGCTACTCGACGGCACGAACACCGCTGAACTTCCAGTCCGTTCGGGAGGTCCGGGCCGTTCGGTATCCTGTTCCCTTACATGCAATCGGTCTTTTGAAGATATGTTTTAATGAATGTGTTTTTCGTGCGGCGTTTGGTTGTTTTAGCTGGGATCTGAGCGGTAATCTCACGAATGATGCGCTAAGACCCCAGCTATCTACCGAACGTCCATTCGTTTAAATAGACTGTATATTCAGAGAATTATACATTTTAATATAAATTGTAGGTTCTGCTGCACGGAGGGATAATCCACTTAATGGTACATTCCTGTGGGAGGGTCCCTCTCGTGCAGCAGTGCCTGATGGGAGAAATGTCTTGTACAATAAGTCCCCCATGTAGTCCCCTCTGGGAATGCCCCTGGGAGGGGACTCAGGAAACCCCTTGCATGGGGACTTGTATAAATTGTGGAGCTGAAATAAAGACCTCAGTTGACTCCCAGCCTATGTGTCGTCTAGTTCTTGGGAAGGAAGGGTTACTACAGTGCTACTTGGATTACTGCATGCTGATTCCCCTGGATTATCCTTTGTTGTTCCTGTTACCCAGCGAAGATATCGTGGATTATACTGCCTCTCCGCTACAAGACCCAGCTAAACAATCTCACATCCATGATTACAATTCAAGAAACACACAACATACAACTTATGAGAACTCTGGACGACATTGACAATAGAGGGAAGAGGAATAACCTTCGAATTAAAAAGCTTCCTGAATCAGAGAAAGAGAACATCCAAGAGATTCTGCAGGAACTATTTGACCTACTACTGGAGCAACCAGTGGACACTCCGATACTTCTTGATAGAGCACATCGCTCTCTGCACCACAAAAATGCCTCAGGGGAAGCTCCAAGAGACATCATATGTAGGGTTCATTACTTTGCAATCAAAGAAAAACTTTTTAAAAAATTGAGAGACACTAATCCGCCTCTACTTTTTCATGGACATGAGATCCAAATCTTCCAAGACCTCTCCTGGCTCACCCTTCAAGCCAGAAGAATCCTTAGACCAATCACGGACCAACTGAGGGCCCATAACATTAAATATCGATGGGGCTTTCCATTCGCCCTTATAGCATTGCACAAGGGGACAACCCATGCAATCACCGCACACCATGATGTTGAGCCCTTTACGAGGAACCTGGGCCTAACAGAAGTGCGGGTCATGAACTGATATGCTGGAGACCCCGCACACAACCTCAACACACGCTCTCAGGGACAGAGAGGCCGCCAGCCACCAAAAAAACCAGAGAATGGATCTAGCAGACTCGAATACTCAGGACAACAAACAACCAACACATAGATCCAAAAACTAATCAGGCACGACAACAGCACAAGATATTCCCTAAGGACACACATACCCATGGACAATTTGTCCCATGACTACACCTCCTTCCAGAAACCCTTCTCTGGAGCCAACATCATCCCCAACCCAGTCCCACCGAGGCGAACCACGCTGAGTAAAACCGTAAACCTATAAGCTCAGCCCAACGATGGAGCCACCCAAAACCGGAGGGACTCTCAGAATTAAGGCCACACTGAATTCTCAAATCCAAGAAGTCAATAAAACCACACAGCAACAGCCTAATAAAAATTCCACGCCATCTCATGGACTAATACGGAGTAACATAAGAACCAGGTTGTATACTAATGTACTTGCAGTTTTACTGCAAATGTTTTTAATTATTTTACATGCTTAGTACATAATCCAATACCATGTTTTATATTATAGGCAGCTGATATGCCACACTCTAAGGCAAAAGGGGGAGGCAGTTGACTGAGAAACAAACTGTAAATAGATACACCAAGACGGTGCAGGGGCCTAGACGGGGGGGAAAGGGGGGGTGAGGGAACGAGGGAAGGAAAAGGGGGAAGAATGGGAGGGGGATACCCTGAGCCGTACCTACACTACCCCATCTAATTATAAACCAAATATCCTAAAACTGCTTCTACAACCATTTCTTACTTAAAGTAGGATGCCGGCACACCCATGGACAAGTACTTCAATTACACATCACTAATGACTTACATGCGCTACAGCAAGCGTTACTATAGCCACGACACACACTGCAAACCCCACAACCCTAGGGAATTGGCTGTGTCAATCACTCATTGTAGCCCTCGGCAGTATCTGGTTCACTGCAGAGGCCGACACCAGCCCTTATTATACCTCTCGGTTCACACACTCAAACGAGTCACAACCGTCACCCAGAACCAACTAACTGTATATAGTTAATGTTATGTTTGTTTTGTTTTGCTTACTTTACACGGTACACCGAGGCACGAACTTTACACTGAGGCTCCTGGAGCAAATCATCACGTACCCACAATCCATAAGCAGCTAGAACTAATCCCACCTAACAAAACCACACCCAGAGAGAACCAAATGGCATCTATAACCATTATTTCACATAACGCCAGTGGACTAAACACCCCTGAAAAACAACGCATGGCTGTGACATTGTGGTGGATTCGTCTATTTCTGCCCCTTCGTGTAAATGGCTGTTTCTATAGCCCAGCCATACAGCCTCTCGGTTCACACACTCAAACGAGTCACAACCGTCACCCAGAACCAACTAACTGTATATAGTTAATGTTATGTTTGTTTTGTTTTGCTTACTTTACACGGTACACCGAGGCACGAACTTTACACTGGGGCTCCTGGAGCAAATCATCACGTACCCACAATCCATAAGCAGCTAGAACTAATCCCACCTAACAAAACCACACCCAGAGAGAACCAAATGGCATCTATAACCATTATTTCACATAACGCCAGTGGACTAAACACCCCTGAAAAACAACGCATGGCTGTGACATTGTGGTGGATTCGTCTATTTCTGCCCCTTCGTGTAAATGGCTGTTTCTATAGCCCAGCCATACGAATTACTCTTTTTTACCGAACAAATCTACCGAATGGATGGCCACCCAGGATAGAAGTGTGCTGCTGGTTAACCTCTTGATCCCAATTAGAACGTTGTGGTTAACCGCAGACACTTCTCAACTAAACTGAATTCAGGGTGGCCGTTGTTCGTATGTTGACCACGAGGCAGCGGCCATTTTAAAACACACGAAAGACCAGCGGTGTTCGGCACTGATTTACTGGAACTAAAAACTGAAACTTTTTCTGCCAAACACGGCTGAAACAACGGGTCGCCTGGCTGCCCCGACGAAAGCATACGACCGGCCGTTCGGGAGTTTTACATCACACGAAAAGACTTTACCCAGATAGCCTTCCCATGGAGTCAATCGCATACCGAAAGACTGTAAGGACTGTGACTCCATGGCGATTGAACTATGCGTATGGGATCTAAACGCTATTCACTAATAATATGCCCTCAGATCCAGGCTATCTGGGGATATGTGATGCGTATGTGAAATGTTCGGTTGTTATAAAGTTATATATTTTTATGTATTTTCTGGTCTTTTACTTAAAATGGTGATGGGTCTTTGTCCTGGAGATAATTGAATTACTTCCCAATTATCTCCAGGGCAGAGGGGAGGAAACCATACTGCATTGTGGGAAAAGCTTGTGACTATATGTCTGTTATGTCCTCATGTCCATCTGTAATTTCAGTCTCCCATTTGGTCACTCTCCCATTTTGGTGTCCACCAAGTGGGAAACCTGCATAAATACGGGCAGGTAGCCCACAGAAAAGCCAGATCCTGTTTGACCCTCAATGCGGAGCTTTTGTCTCGTTATTGGGGGGATTTCTTACTGATGCCTAGAGGCTGATTATTGGAACCGAAAGCTGCTTGGTGGATATCTTTGTTCGGCGATTAGTGGAGGTTCGTGGATTTCCGTTCGGGAGTTTGGAGCCTTTCGCGGATCCCGGTCGGGAGATTACCGCTTCCCCTGATGGTGGTTCGTATGCTGCAGTCTATGCGAACGGAGTTACTGATATTGCGAGAAGGGGAAGGTTAACTAAACGGCGGTTTCCCTTAAAGACACCAGGGGTGTCTTAACAATGGTCTTGAATGACTACCATACTCAGAAAGCAGAAGTGGTGTTCATTCAAGAGACCCACTTTCGCGCAGACTCTGCCCCCACACTTCAAAATAGACACTACCTGAAAGGGTATTTTAGCAACTTCCAGGGCTCTAAATCTAGGGGGGTAGCAATTCTCCTAAACTCACGCATTCCCTTCACATACACGGACTACACTACAGACGACAGCAGAAGATCAGTGTTCTTGAAGGGTAGGATAGGCAATACTATAACTACATTCACCAATATCTATCTCCCAAACAAAAAACAGATCCCAGCACTCCGGAAAATACTCACAAAGTTGGAAGCCTTCACAGAAGGCATCACAATTCTGGGTGAGGATTTCAACGTATCATTAGATAGCATACTAGATACCACATCCACGGCACACTCATACCAATCTGCCGCCAGAATAGGTGCACAAAAATTGTTAGATTCACACAATCTTTATGACTGCTGGAGGACCTATCACCCCTCACAGAGGGATTACTCCTATTACTCAACAGGCACATATTCTAGGATAGACATGTTCTTTCTCCCCCACACATTTCTGAACCTTATCACTTCCTGTACCAGATAACCTGGTCTGATCATGCACCATTAATCCTGACAGTTCTAATTCCCTCACTGCTGGCCACAAAGACCCAGTGGAAACTCAAGACACACTACTAAATAACCTCGAGGTGGTATCCCAGATATCCTCAGACCTCGATCGATACTTCTCTCTAAATGCACACCCCGACATGCCATACCCCACTTTGTGGGAAGCATACAAATGTACAATCAAAGGTTCCTTCATACAAATATCATCTGCATACAAACGCAAGAGAAACTAACAAATAACACAACTACACCAAGACATCAGGAATCTAGAAACACACAAAACTGACCTAAATTTAGAAACGTATAAATCACTGATAGAGAAAAGAACGGAACTTAATATACAACTAAACTTGCAAACTAAACACAAACTAACCCTCGCAAAGAGCCTTTATAATGCATGTGACAGAACCATCTGTCTGTTTATTGCTGGTGTATTCGTCTGTTTCTACCCTGTTCGTGTAAATGGCTGTTTTCTATAGCCCAGCCATACGAATGACTGTTTTTTCCCGAACAAACCTGCCGAACGGACGGCCACTCAGGAGAGAAGTGTGCTGCTGGTTAACCTATTGATCCCAATTAGAACGTTGTGGTTAACCGCAGACCCTTCTCAATTACACGAATGCAGGGTGGTCGTCGTTCGTATGTCGACCACGAGGCAGCGGCCATTTTAAAACCATGCGAAAGCCCAGCGGTGTTCAGCTCTATTTTCATGGAACTAAAAACGGACACTTTTTCTGCCGAACACCGCTGAAACAACGGAACGCCTGGCTGCCTCCACGAATGCATACGAACACCGGCTGTTCGGGAGTTTGGAAAGCATACGAAAGGACTTAACCCAGATAGCCTTCCCATGGAGTCATTCGTATACCGAAAGACTGTAAGAACTTTGACTCCATGGCGATTGAACTATGTGTGTGGGATCTGAGCGCTATTCGCTAATAATATGCACTCAGATCCAGGCTATCTGGGGATATGTGATGCGAATGGGAAATGTTCAGGTTTTGTAAAGTTATGTATTTTTATGTCTTTTTCTGATTTTATACTTAAAATGGCAACTGGCTTTGTCCTGGAGATAATTGAGTTACTTGGTAATTATCTCCAGGGCAGAGGGGAGGGAATCATAGTGCATTGTGGGTAAAAACTGTGTCTATGTGTCTGGAATGTCCCCATATCTGTCTGTCATTTAAGTCTCCCATTTGGTCCCCTAGTGGAGTGTCCACCAAGTGGGAGACCTGCATAAATACGGGCAGGTAGCCCACAGTAAAGCCAGATCCTGTTTGACCCTCAATGCGGAGCTTCTGTCTCGTTATTGGGGGGATTTCTTCTTCACGTTTAGAGACTGCTGGATGGAACCGAAAGCCGCTTGGTGGATGTTATTGTTCGGCGGCTAGCAGCAGTTCGTGTATTGCCGTTCGGGAGTTTGGAGCCGTTCGCGGATCCCGGTCGGGAGATTACCGCTTCCCCTGCATTTGGTTTGTGCACTACAGGTTATGCGAACGGAGATTATTTGTATTACAGACGGGGAAGGTCGACTAAACGGCGGTTTTGCTTAAAGACACTGGGGGTGTCTTAATGCAAAAAGTGGCAAAAGTGGCTGTCTACTAGCACATGCTTTGAAAAAAAAAGAGAGAGACAACTTTTATAGGTTCTATCCAAGACACGACAGGTAAACAATCACACCTCATGTCGGACATTTCCAAAGCCTTTCACAAATTCTACTCCTCACTTTACAATCTGAGGGCTGACCCACCACCCGCATCAGAAATACAGGAATTCCTCACACATAGAATATCGTGCACCATACCTCCTAACATTAGGCAATCCCTAGAACAACCCATATCCCTGCGGGAATATCAAGAGGCGATTAAACAACTTCACCTCGGGAAAAGCCCAGGGCCTGACGGTCTAACGGCAAAATACTATAAATCCTTCTCGGCACCGTTAGCACAACACTTCCTCAATACATACAACTCTTTACTTAAGCGGGTAGACATTCCTCCCCAGGCGCTAAATGCTACAATCACACTATTGCCCAAACCAGGGAAGGACATCACGAAATGTGGGAGTTATAGACCTATATCCCTAATAAATATAGATCTAAAACTGTTCACCGAAATACTGGAAAACCGCCTTCACCCTATCCTATCGGATATGGTACACTCAGATCAATCGTGCCAGGCAGGGAGGCGAAACACAATACGACCAAAATCCTAAACCTCATCCACCTTGCGAAATACTCAGACCGCCCCAGCATACTCCTGTCAAAAGATTCTGAAAAATCCTTCAACAGGGTAGACTGGACTCTGATGAGACACACACTCCAACACATGGGCTTTGGCCCCAATTGGATAAAGTGGTTAGGGGCCTTATATTCCAAACCAACAGCGCAAATACGCATCGATGGACAATTGTCTGACCCAGAACCCATCTCCAGTGGCATGCGACAGCGCTGTCCTCTGTCCCCTCTACTCTTCATCCTAGTACTAGAATCCTTTCTACAAGGCATAAGGGACAACTCACTAATAAAGGGGATTAGGGTGGGGGCGACCGAACATAAGATAGCCGCATTCGCGGGTGTCATTTTATTCACTATAACGCAGCCCACTGCCTCTCTCCCCCACCTAATGAAAGAAATGGCGACCTACAGTAACATTTCCAACTTTCAAGCCAACATCACTAAGTGCGAACTTCTCCCAATCACACTCCCCTCTGACTCTATGGTACAACTGGGGGTACACATTACTAAAGCCACTTCACTACTACAGGGAGTGCAGAATTATTAGGCAAGTTGTATTTTTGAGGATTAATTTTATTATTGAACAACAACCATGTTCTCAATGAACCCAAAAAACTCATTAATATCAAAGCTGAATATTTTTGGAAGTAGTTTTTAGTTTGTTTTTAGTTTTAGCTATGTTAGGGGGATATCTGTGTGTGCAGGTGACTATTACTGTGCATAATTATTAGGCAACTTAACAAAAAACAAATATATACCCATTTCAATTATTTATTATTACCAGTGAAACCAATATAACATCTCAACATTCACAAATATACATTTCTGACATTCAAAAACAAAACAAAAACAAATCAGTGACCAATATAGCCACCTTTCTTTGCAAGGACACTCAAAAGCCTGACATCCATGGATTCTGTCAGTGTTTTGATCTGTTCACCATCAACATTGCGTGCAGCAGCAACCACAGCCTCCCAGACACTGTTCAGAGAGGTGTACTGTTTTCCCTCCTTGTAAATCTCACATTTGATGATGGACCACAGGTTCTCAATGGGGTTCAGATCAGGTGAACAAGGAGGCCATGTCATTAGATTTTCTTCTTTTATACCCTTTCTTGCCAGCCACGCTGTGGAGTACTTGGACGCGTGTGATGGAGCATTGTCCTGCATGAAAATCATGTTTTTCTTGAAGGATGCAGACTTCTTCCTGTACCACTGCTTGAAGAAGGTGTCTTCCAGGAACTGGCAGTAGGACTGGGAGTTGAGCTTGACTCCATCCTCAACCCGAAAAGGCCCCACAAGCTCATCTTTGATGATACCAGCCCAAACCAGTACTCCACCTCCACCTTGCTGGCGTCTGAGTCGGACTGGAGCTCTCTGCCCTTTACCAATCCAGCCACGGGCCCATCCATCTGGCCCATCAAGACTCACTCTCATTTCATCAGTCCATAAAACCTTAGAAAAATCAGTCTTGAGATATTTCTTGGCCCAGTCTTGACGTTTCAGCTTGTGTGTCTTGTTCAGTGGTGGTCGTCTTTCAGCCTTTCTTACCTTGGCCATGTCTCTGAGTATTGCACACCTTGTGCTTTTGGGCACTCCAGTGATGTTGCAGCTCTGAAATATGGCCAAACTGGTGGCAAGTGGCATCGTGGCAGCTGCACGCTTGACTTTTCTCAGTTCATGGGCAGTTATTTTGCGCCTTGGTTTTTCCACACGCTTCTTGCGACCCTGTTGACTATTTTGAATGAAACGCTTGATTGTTCGATGATCACGCTTCAGAAGCTTTGCAATTTTAAGAGTGCTGCATCCCTCTGCAAGATATCTCACTATTTTTGACTTTTCTGAGCCTGTCAAGTCCTTCTTTTGACCCATTTTGCCAAAGGAAAGGAAGTTGCCTAATAATTATGCACACCTGATATAGGGTGTTGATGTCATTAGACCACACCCCTTCTCATTACAGAGATGCACATCACCTAATATGCTTAATTGGTAGTAGGCTTTCGAGCCTATACAGCTTGGAGTAAGACAACATGCATAAAGAGGATGATGTGGTCAAAATACTCATTTGCCTAATAATTCTGCACTCCCTGTATACAACAGCAACTTTCCCAAGCTGCTTCAAGCCATAACACACGATCTTAACACATGGAACCTCCCACACTTTGGCTGGTTTAGTAGATTGAATCTTTTAGAAATGAACATACTCCCCCGCATCCTCTACCTGCTCAGGTACTACCAATAACCCTGCCCAAACATCTATTCAACACGATCCGTAAAACATTCACAACCTTCATCTGGGCACACAAAAAAACATGCCTTCCGTTCTCCCTGCTCAAACAGCTCAAGGAAGAAGGAGGGTTAGGCCTACCAGATCTGGAACTCTATCACAAAGCTATCCACTTATACAGGGTATATGACTGGTCCACACCACAATCTAACAAACAATGGGTAGAACTAGAAGATGCATGTACCCGCTCACTGATACACACCATCCCATGGCATAAAACAAGTATAGCATTCTTGACACAACAAGGTCATCCAACTATAACACCCACGCTACGCATATGGGCCCACATCCGTAACCATCACCAGTTATCCCCATTCCCGTCGCCGCTCTATCCGATCACGCATAACCCATTATTCCCACCGGGGTTAGACGGGAAAGCCTACTTGCACTACCATAACTCTCCCAACTTCACACTCGGAGATAGCAGAGAAGAATCAGGCATCCGACCACTAAAGATATCTAATATCCTGGCAGGAAGCACATTAAAATCTTTTGAACAACTTCAAACTGAATACAGCATTCCATCTACTGAATGGTTTAACTATATAAGGGTAATAGCTTTTATAAAAATAATTTTTTGAGATTTAATCCTCTTGAACCGCCAGTCAAGCTTCTTTCAGATATATGAGCAAACAGATTACACCCATTTAGCTAATAAATGTAAAAAATTAATCTACAAGTCTCAGATTAAAGCAACTCCCTCGGCAATTACTAAATGGAATTAAGGCCCTGGGGAGATAGTGCAGCTAAGCGGACAAGGGCACATGTAGGAGTGTGGGGATAGATGCAGGGAGAGAGAGAGATCAGAGAGAGAGAGACAGTGTGTCAGAGAGCTCTCAGATCAGAGAGAGAGAGACAGTGTGTCAGAGAGCTCTTTGATCTGAGAGCTCTCTGACACACTGTCTCTGTCTCTCTCTCTCTTTGATCTGAGAGCTCTCTGACACACTGTCTCTGTCTCTCTCTGATCTGAGAGCTCTCTGACACACTGTCTCTCTCTGAGAGAGACAGTGTGTCAGAGAGCTCTCAGATCAAAGAGAGAGAGACAGAGACAGTGTGTCAGAGTGCTCTCAGATCAAAGAGCTCTCTGACACACTGCCTCTCTCTCTCTGATCTGAGAGCTCTCTGACACACTGTCCCTGTCTCTCTCTCTGATCTGAGAGCTCTCTGACACACTGTCTCTGTCTCTCTCTCTGATCTGAGAGCTCTCTGACACACTGTCTCTCTCTCTCTCTGACACACTGTCTCTGTCTCTCTCTGACACACTGTCTCTCTCTGATCTGAGAGCTCTCTGACACACTGTCTCTCTCTCTCTCTGACACACTGTCTCTCTCTGACACACTGTCTCTGTCTCTCTCTCTGATCTGAGAGCTATCTGACACACTTTCTCTCTCTCTCTGATCTGAGAGCTCTCTGACACACTGTCTCTCTCTCTCTGATCTGAGAGCTCTCTGACACACTGTCTCTGTCTCTGATCTGAGAGCTCTCTGACACACTGTCTCTGTCTCTCTCTGATCTGAGAGCTCTGACACACTGTCTCTGTCTCTCTCTGATCTGAGAGCTCTCTGACACACTGTCTCTGTCTCTCTCTGATCTGAGAGCTCTCTGACACACTGTCTCTGTCTCTCTCTGATCTGAGAGCTCTCTGACACACTGTCTCTGTCTCTCTCTGATCTGAGAGCTCTGACACACTGTCTCTGTCTCTCTCTGATCTGAGCGCTCTCTGACACACTGTCTCTGTCTCTCTCTGATCTCTCTCTGACACACTCTCTCTCTCTGACACACTGTCTCTGATCTGAGAGCTCTCTGACACACTGTCTCTCTCTCTCTGATCTGAGAGCTCTGACACACTGTCTCTCTCTCTCTGATCTGAGAGCACTCTGACACACTTTCTCTCTCTATCTGATCTGAGAGCTCTCTGACACACTGTCTCTCTCTCTCTCTAACACACTGTCTCTCTCTGACACACTGTCTCTGTCTCTCTCTCTGATCTGAGAGCTCTCTGACACACTTTCTCTCTCTCTCTGATCTGAGAGCTCTCTGACACACTGTCTCTCTCTCTCTGATCTGAGAGCTCTCTGACACACTTTCTCTCTCTCTCTGATCTGAGAGCTCTCTGACACACTGTCTCTCTCTCTCTGATCTGAGAGCTCCCTGACACAGTCTCTCTCTCTGATCTGAGAGCTCTGACACACTGTCTCTCTCTCTCTCTGATACACTGTCTCTCTCTCTCTGATCTGAGAGCTCTCTGACAGTCTCTCTCTCTCTGATCTGAGCGCTCTGACACACTGTCTCTGTCTCTCTGATCTGAGAGCTCTCTGACACACTGTGTCTCTCTCTGATCTGAGAGCTCTGTGACACACTGTCTTTGTCTCTCTCTGATCTGAGAGCTCTCTGACACACTGTCTCTCTCTCTGATCTGAGAGCTCTCTGACACAGTGTCTCTGTCTCTCTCTGATCTGAGAGCTCTCTGACACACTGTCTCTGTCTCTCTCTGATCTGAGAGCTCCCTGACACACTGTCTCTCTCTCTCTGATCTGAGAGCTCCCTGACACACTGTCTCTCTCTGATCTGAGAGCTCTCTGACACACTGTCTCTCTCTCTCTGATCTGAGAGCTCTCTGACACACTGTCTCTCTCTCTCTGATCTGAGAGCTCTCTGACACACTGTCTCTCTCTCTGATCTGAGAGCTCTCTGGCACACTGTCTCTGTCTCTCTCTGATCTGAGAGCTCTCTGACACACTGTCTCTGTCTCTCTGATCGAGCTCTCTATTTCCTGTCTCTCTCTCTCTCTGACACTGTCTCTCTCTACTCTGATCTGAGGCTCCTCTGACACCTGTCCTCTGTCTCTCTCTCTCTCTCTCTCGACACACTGTCTCTCTGTCTCTCTCTCTCTGACACGCATCTCTGTCTCTCTCTCTCGACCACACTGTCTGCATATACTCTGATCTGAGAGCTCTGACACACTGTCTCTGTCTCTCTCTGATCTGAGAGCTCTCTGACACACTGTCTCTGTCTCTCTCTGATCTGAGAGCTCTCTGACACTGTCTCTCTCTCTGATCTGAGAGCTCTCTGACACACTGTCTCTGTCTCTCTCTCTGACACACTGTCTCTCTCTCTGACACACTGTCTCTCTGTCTCTCTCTCTGACACACTGTCTCTCTGTCTCTCTCTCCGACACACTGTCTCTGTCTCTCTCTGATCTGAGAGCTCTCTGACACACTGTCTCTCTCTCTGATCTGAGAGCTCTCTGACACACTGTCTCTCTCTCTGATCTGAGAGCTCTCTCACACTGTCTGTCTCTCTCTCTGATCTGAGAGCTCTCTGACACACTGTCTCTCTCTCTGATCTGAGAGCTCTCTGACACACTGTCTCTCTCTCTCTGATCTGAGAGCTCTCTGACACACTGTCTCTCTCTCTCTGATCTGAGAGCTCTCTGACACACTGTCTCTCTCTCTGATCTGAGAGCTCTCTGACACACTGTCTCTGTCTCTCTCTCTGATCTGAGAGCTCTCTGACACACTGTGTCTGTCTCTCTCTCTCTGATCTGAGAGCTCTCTGACAATGTCTCTCTCTCTGATCTGAGAGCTCTCTGACACACTGTCTCTGTCTCTCTCTGATCTGAGAGCTCCCTGACACACTGTCTCTCTCTCTCTGATCTGAGAGCTCCCTGACACACTGTCTCTCTCTGATCTGAGAGCTCTCTGACACACTGTCTCTGTCTCTCTCTGATCCGAGAGCTCTCTGACACACTGTCTCTCTCTCTCTCTGATCTGAGAGCTCCCTGACACACTGTCTCTCTCTCTCTGATCTGAGAGCTCTCTGACACACTCTCTCTCTCTCTGATCTGAGAGCTCTCTCACACACTCTCTCTCTCTCTGATCTGAGAGCTCTCTGACACACTGTCTCTCTCTCTCTCTGATCTGAGAGCTCTCTGACACACTGTCTGTCTCTCTCTGATCTGAGAGCTCTCTGACACACTGTCTCTCTCTCTCTCTGATCTGAAAGCTCTCTGACACACTGTCTCTCTCTCTGATCTGAGAGCTCTCTGACACACTGTCTCTCTCTCTCTCTGATCTGAGAGCTCTCTGACACACTGTCTCTCTCTCTCTCTGATCTGAGAGCTCTCTGACACACTGTCTCTGTCTCTCTCTGATCTGAGAGCTCTCTGACACACTGTCTGTCTCTCTGATCTGAGAGCTCTCTGACACACTGTCTCTCTGTCTCTCTCTGACACACTGTCTCTCTCTCTGCTCTGACACACTGTCTCTCTCTCTCTGATCTGAGAGCTCTCTGACACACTGTCTCTCTCTCTCTGATCTGAGAGCTCTCTGACACACTGTCTCTGTCTCTCTCTGATCTGAGAGCTCTCTGACACACTTTCTCTGTCTCTCTCTGATCTGAGAGCTCTCTGACACACTGTCTGTCTCTCTCTGATCTGAGAGCTCTCTGACACACTGTCTCTGTCTCTCTCTGATCTGAGAGCTCTCTGACACACTGTCTCTGTCTCTCTGATCTGAGAGCTCTCTGACACACTGTCTCTCTCTCTGATCTGAGAGCTTTCTGACACACTGTCTCTCTCTCTCTCTCTGATCTGAGAGCTCTCTGACACACTGTCTCTGTCTCTGATCTGAAAGCTCTCTGACACACTGTCTCTGTCTCTCTCTGATCTGAGAGCTCTCTGACACACTGTCTCTGTCTCTGATCTGAGAGCTCTGACACACTGTCTCTCTCTCTCTGATCTGAGAGCTCTCTGACACACTGTCTCTCTCTCTCTGATCTGTCTCTCTCTCTGATCTGAGAGCTCTCTGACACACTGTCTCTCTCTCTCTCTGATCTGAGAGCTCTCTGACACACTGTCTCTCTCTCTCTGATCTGAGAGCTCTCTGACAGTCTCTCTCTCTCTCTGATCTGAGAGCTCTGACACACTGTCTCTGTCTCTCTGATCTGAGAGCTCTCTGACACACTGTCTCTCTCTCTCTCTGACACACTGTCTCTCTCTCTCTGATCTGAGAGCTCTCTGACACACTGTCTCTCTGTCTCTCTCTCTCTCTCTCTGACACACTGTCTCTCTGTCTCTCTCTCTCTCTGACACACTGTCTCTGTCTCTCTCTCTCTGACACACTGTCTCTGTCTCTCTGATCTGAGAGCTCTCTGACACACTGTCTCTGTCTCTCTCTGATCTGAGAGCTCTCTGACACACTGTCTCTCTCTCTCTCTGACACACTGTCTCTCTCTCTCTCTCTGATCTGAGAGCTCTCTGACACACTGTCTCTGTCTCTCTCTCTCTCTGACACACTGTCTCTCTCTCTGACACACTCTCTCTCTGTCTCTCTCTCTGACACACTGTCTCTCTGTCTCTCTCTCCGACACACTGTCTCTGTCTCTCTCTGATCTGAGAGCTCTCTGACACACTGTCTGTCTCTCTGATCTGAGAGCTCTCTG
>OW240917.1:2263739-2283477 GCA_933207985.1 Pelobates cultripes
GTTTCTCTTGAAGGGTTGGAGGCTGAGCAGGGGGTTTCTCTTGAAGGGTTGGAGGCTGAGCACAGGGTTTCTCTTTAAGGATTGGAGGCTGAGCACAGGGTTTGTCTTTAAGGGTTGGAGGCTGAGCAGGGGGTTTGTCTTTAAGGGTTGGAGGCTGAGCAGGGGGTTTCTCTTTAAGGGTTGGAGGCTGAGCAGGGGGTTTCTCTTGAAGGGTTGGAGGCTGAGCAGGGGGTTTCTCTTGAAGGGTTGGAGGCTGAGCAGGGGGTTTCTCTTGAAGGGTTGGAGGCTGAGCAGGGGGTTTCTCTTGAAGGGTTGGAGGCTGAGCAGGGGGTTTCTCTTGAAGGGTTGGAGGCTAAGCACAGGGTTTCTCTTTAAGGGTTGGAGGCTGAGCACAGGGTTTCTCTTTAAGGGTTGGAGGCTGAGCAGGGGGTTTCTCTTTAAGGGTTGGAGGCTGAGCGCGGGGTTTCTCTTGAAGGGTTGAAGGCTGAGCAGGGGGTTTCTCTTGAAGGGTTGGAGGCTGAGCACAGGGTTTCTCTTTAAGGGTTGGAGGCTGAGCACAGGGTTTGTCTTTAAGGGTTGGAGGCTGAGCACAGGGTTTGTCTTTAAGGGTTGGAGGCTGAGCAGGGGGTTTGTCTTTAAGGGTTGGAGGCTGAGCAGGGGGTTTCTCTTTAAGGGTTGGAGGCTGAGCAGGGGGTTTCTCTTGAAGGGTTGGAGGCTGAGCAGGGGGTTTCTCTTGAAGGGTTGGAGGCTGAGCAGGGGGTTTCTCTTGAAGGGTTGGAGGCTGAGCAGGGGGTTTCTCTTGAAGGGTTGGAGGCTGAGCACAGGGTTTCTCTTTAAGGGTTGGAGGCTGAGCACAGGGTTTCTCTTTAAGGGTTGGAGGCTGAGCAGGGGGTTTCTCTTTAAGGGTTGGAGGCTGAGCAGGGGGTTTGTCTTTAAGGGTTGGAGGCTGAGCAGGGGGTTTCTCTTGAAGGGTTGGAGGCTGAGCAGGGGGTTTCTCTTGAAGGGTTGGAGGCTGAGCAGGGGGTTTCTCTTGAAGGGTTGGAGGCTGAGCACAGGGTTTCTCTTTAAGGGTTGGAGGCTGAGCACAGGGTTTCTCTTTAAGGGTTGGAGGCTGAGCAGGGGGTTTCTCTTTAAGGGTTGGAGGCTGAGCGCGGGGTTTCTCTTGAAGGGTTGAAGGCTGAGCAGGGGGTTTCTCTTGAAGGGTTGGAGGCTGAGCACAGGGTTTCTCTTTAAGGGTTGGAGGCTGAGCACAGGGTTTGTCTTTAAGGGTTGGAGGCTGAGCACAGGGTTTGTCTTTAAGGGTTGGAGGCTGAGCAGGGGGTTTGTCTTTAAGGGTTGGAGGCTGAGCAGGGGGTTTCTCTTTAAGGGTTGGAGGCTGAGCAGGGGGTTTCTCTTGAAGGGTTGGAGGCTGAGCAGGGGGTTTCTCTTGAAGGGTTGGAGGCTGAGCAGGGGGTTTCTCTTGAAGGGTTGGAGGCTGAGCAGGGGGTTTCTCTTGAAGGGTTGGAGGCTGAGCACAGGGTTTCTCTTTAAGGGTTGGAGGCTGAGCACAGGGTTTCTCTTTAAGGGTTGGAGGCTGAGCAGGGGGTTTCTCTTTAAGGGTTGGAGGCTGAGCAGGGGGTTTGTCTTTAAGGGTTGGAGGCTGAGCGCGGGGTTTCTCTTTAAGGGTTGGAGGCTGAGCACAGGGTTTGTCTTTAAGGGTTGGAGGCTGAGCAGGGGGTTTCTCTTGAAGGGTTGGAGGCTGAGCAGGGGGTTTCTCTTGAAGGGTTGGAGGCTGAGCAGGGGGTTTCTCTTGAAGGGTTGGAGGCTGAGCAGGGGGTTTCTCTTTAAGGGTTGGAGGCTGAGCACAGGGTTTCTCTTTAAGGGTTGGCCCTATTTTTCACTAAAGCTGTGGGGAGTCCTGGCACCATCCTCACTTTAATATGCTGAAGTGGTTTTGCTTTATAACCACTTACAATTCATTAATGGATGGTGTCGTGTATTGCTTCCATTTGTCCTGTATTAAGTGTGATCTCTCTCGTTGCAGTCTGTAAGAGCTGCATTGTGAAATATCTGCAGACCAGCAAGTACTGCCCACTCTGTAACATCAAGATCCATGAGACCCAACCCCTTCTGAACCTCAAACTGGACCGGGTCATGCAGGACATCGTCTATAAACTGGTACCAGGACTGCAGGAAAGTGAGTATGTCTATCATCGCCTCGCTAAATGACGAGGAACGTTTGACACTGACAGTTTCTTATGATTAGACAATGTGGGGGTGTTAGTGCGAGGGGGTGCGGCTGTGTTAGGTTGTAGTGCTGGGCTGGCCTCCTGATTGGATGATTAGACAATGTGGGAGGTGTTAGTGCGAGGGGGTGCGGCTGTGTTAGGTTGTAGTGCTGGGCTGGCCTCCTGATTGGATGATTAGACAATGTGGGAGGTGTTAGTGCGAGGGGGTGCGGCTGTGTTAGGTTGTAGTGCTGGGCTGGCCTCCTGATTGGATGATTAGACAATGTGGGAGGTGTTAGTGCGAGGGGGTGCGGCTGTGTTAGGTTGCAGTGCTGGGCTGGCCTCCTGATTGGATGATTAGACAATGTGGGAGGTGTTAGTGCGAGGGGGTGCGGCTGTGTTAGGTTGTAGTGCTGGGCTGGCCTCCTGATTGGATGATTAGACAATGTGGGGGTGTTAGTGCGAGGGGGTGCGGCTGTGTTAGGTTGTAGTGCTGGGCTGGCCTCCTGATTGGATGATTAGACAATGTGGGAGGATTGGCCTCCTGATTGGATGATTAGACAGCGGCTGTGTTAGGTTGTAGGGCTGGCCTCCTGATTGGATGATTAGACAATGTGGGAGGTGTTAGTGCGAGGGGGTGCGGCTGTGTTAGGTTGTAGTGCTGGGCTGGCCTCCTGATTGGATGATTAGACAATGTGGGAGGTGTTAGTGCGAGGGGGTGCGGCTGTGTTAGGTTGTAGTGCTGGGCTGGCCTCCTGATTGGATGATTAGACAATGTGGGAGATGTTAGTGCGAGGGGGTGCGGCTGTGTTAGGTTGCAGTGCTGGGCTGGCCTCCTGATTGGATGATTAGACAATGTGGGAGGTTTTAGTGCGAGGGGGTGCGGCTGTGTTAGGTTGTAGTGCTGGGCTGGCCTCCTGATTGGATGATTAGACAATGTGGGAGGTGTTAGTGCGAGGGGGTGCGGCTGTGTTAGGTTGTAGTGCTGGGCTGGCCTCCTGATTGGATGATTAGACAATGTGGGAGGTGTTAGTGCGAGGAGGTGCGGCTGTGTTAGGATGTAGTGCTGGGCTGGCCTCCTGATTGGATGATTAGACAATGTGGGAGGTGTTAGTGAGAGGGGGCGGCTGTGTTAGGATGTAGTGCGGCTGTGTTAGGATGTAGTGCTGGGCTGGCCTCCTGATTGGATGATTAGACAATGTGGGGGTGTTAGTGCGAGGGGGTGCGGCTGTGTTAGGTTGTAGTGCTGGGCTGGCCTCCTGATTGGATGATTATAGAATGTGGGAGGTTTTAGTGCGAGGAGGTGCGGCTGTGTTAGGTTGTAGTGCTGGGCTGGCCTCCTGATTGGATGATTAGACAATGTGGGAGGTGTTAGTGAGAGGGGGTGCGGCTGTGTTAGGATGTAGTGCTGGGCTGGCCTCCTGATTGGATGATTAGACAATGTGGGGGTGTTAGTGCGAGGGGGTGCGGCTGTGTTAGGTTGTAGTGCTGGGCTGGCCTCCTGATTGGATGATTAGACAATGTGGGAGGTGTTAGTGCGAGGGGGTGCGGCTGTGTTAGGTTGTAGTGCTGGGCTGGCCTCCTGATTGGATGATTAGACAATGTGGGAGGTGTTAGTGCGAGGGGGTGCGGCTGTGTTAGGATGTAGTGCTAGGCTGGCCTCCTGATTGGATGATTATACAATGTGGGGGTGTTAGTACATAGAGCGAAGGGTTGTGTTAGGATGTAGTGCTGGGCTGGCGTCCTGATTGGATATGTAGATAATGCATGGTGTTCTTTCTTTGTTAGATGAGGAGAATCGGATCAGAGACTTTTATCACTCCCGTGGCTTGGAGCGAGTACTCCAGCCAAGCGCAGTGGAAGGTAAGTTCTAGAATGTCTCTCCTTATTGCTATTTGTTTGTAGCTCAGTGTTCTGTGAGCCATGGCTGTCCTCCATGAACCATGGATGACTAACTAACTGCCTGATATCTTCCACAGATCCCGTCGGTGAGGTTTCCCGACACTCCCTCTCGCTGTCAGTGTCCCAGAACACGGCACATTATTACAGAAACGACGAACAAGTCTGTCTCTGTTTAGAAAAAGTCAGGTGAGGATCGATGCCTGTCAGCTCTGATTAACGACGTTTCACATGTAACAATGTCTGCGGAATGGTTTCATGGTTTGGGGGTACAGACAGTACACGGCAATGGGGTGTATTGTATGGTTTGGGGGTACAGACAGTACACAGTGATGGGGTGTAGCACTCAGTATGGTTTGGGGGTACAGGCAGTACACGGTGATGGGGTGTAGCACTCTATGGTTTGGGGGTACAGGCAGTACACGGTGATGGGGTGTAGCACTCTATGGTTTGGGGGGTACAGGCAGTACACGGTGATGGGGTGTAGCACTCTGTATGGTTTGGGGGTACAGGCAGTACACGGTGGTGGGGTGTAGTACTCGATGGTTTAGGGTACAGGCAGTACACTGTAATGGGGTGCAGCACTCAGTATGGTTTGGGGGTACAGGCAGTACACTGTAATGGGGTGTAGCACTCTATGGTTTGGGGTTACAGGCAGTACACAGTGATGGGGTGTAGCACTCTATGGTTTTGGGGTACAGGCAGTACACGGTGATGGGGTGTAGCACTCTATGGTTTGGGGGTACAGGCAGTACACGGTGATGGGGTGTAGCACTCTATGGTTTGGGGTACAGGCAGTACACGGTGATGGGGTGTAGCACTCTATGGTTTGGGGGTACAGGCAGTACACGGTGATGGGGTGTAGCACTCTAAGGTTTGGGGTACTGACAAGTGATGATTACATATAGCAGTGTATGTTTAAGAATTTCAGGTTAGAACTGTCTGGCTTACATGACATTTTGTGTGAGCTGTGCAGTCATGGGGTGCATGGCAATGGCTAATCCTTTGCTCTCTGTCACTTGCAGTTCTGGTAAAGACAAGAAGAAGTTTCTCCTACAGGTAACCCTGAGTTTAGCGTTTAGCTCATCCCCCGCTGCCCTCCTGTGCGTGCCCATGATAAATAAAGTCTCCTTCACTCCTGTTTTACAGCAGAAATATGTGAGATGTTCTGCACGTTCGGAAGTTCGCCACCTGCGCAGAGTGCTCTGCCACCGACTTAGTGTTCCCCCTCCACACGTAAGTAAATTTCTTCTGTAACGGAGTGCATGACTGGCCCCCTATTCCTTTAGATTTACACGCACTGTCTTCACTAGGTCCAGCTTCTGTTTGACAATGAGACTCTGCCGGACAATATGACCATGAAGCAGTTGTGGCTAACGCGTTGGTATGGGAAGGTGAGTGTATAGTTTAAGGGAACGTCGGTACTGTCCCTTGTCTTTGGGGGGCATTCATTGGATCTTTATCAGACCATAGACAGATAATGGGACTTCCACATATATTAGAAGTTAGACCTTTTTAAAGTTTGCATCTTGATGTACCCTGGTGGGTGGCTTGCCACCTAATCTCGAAGCCAGAACTCCGTCCAAGATTTGGGCATTTGCTAATTCTCTTCCAATGGGTATATGGACAAACCTTGTCTAGTGTTCCTGGGGGAACCATTTGGCTGGTGGTGGGATTGGTGTTGGCTATAGTTTGTTTGGTTTTCATTTAATTTTTTTTCTGTCTTCCAGCCGGCTCCGCTGGTCTTATCATATAGCGTGAAGGAGAAGAGGAGGTGACCGCCACATTGTATGAAAACTGTATATAAATGAAATGAGTGTCCTATATATAGTAACACACCCCGACCAGGCTGGTACAGTTTACAGGGGTGTTTAGGATTGATTCCAGCATGGTCCGCGTCTGTGGATCTGACGCAAGAGTTCTTAGGTAAAGACTGACTGCAGTGCCTTACGTCTCCGTGATGGGCGACGCCTGCTTTCTATGGATTCGTTTTCATTTGAAAAACAATTTTGCCCCTTTTTATTAAAAGGAAAAAAAAAATTTCTGGTAGTGTCAAGTTGGTGGGAGTGCAATGTTTGTCTATATCTCAAGCTTTGGCGGGCTGTGGTTTTGGTGAATAAAAAGGTATAAATTTCTGATTTTTGGAAGGCTAGTTCAGCATATTGAGAGCAGATCATTAAGATAAGCTATTCACGGGGATTCCAGTATTTTGAAGCAAATCTAATATATTGCTCAGCATATCTATAAGAATTGAATTTAAACAATTGTTAAAGGGTTTCTCCAACCCTTATTACTAATAAGGTTTGTCATTTGCCCCATCTAGGTTCCACACTTTAAAACTTCACTATTTATAGTTGTAACTGTAATGTAGCTCCATTCAAAGTTTGGGGTGCTGATCTCCTCCAGCCAATGTCACGGCAGCCCCTCCAATCAGTCCTGCAAAGCTGGAAAAAAAGACATGTTTCCATCAAGTCCAGCCTTTCTTACATAATTTTTGTTGATGATTGAAAAGAAGGCAAAAAAAAGTTTGAAGCGCTTTACATTTTTGCAACAAACTAGAAAAACAGATGTTTCAAAATTATATCATTGAATATTCTGTTTTTTGCAAGTATGCATCTAGTTGCTGTTTAAACATCTGTATGGACTCTGATAAAACCACTTCTTCAGGCAGAGAATGTCACATCCTTTGCCTTAGACTAAATCTCCTTTCTTCCAGTCTAAAGGCATGTCCTATAACAATTCCCAAATCCTTCTCATGTGTAAGTTCCTTGTGCATTCTTGACCCCGAAGTGCATAACTTTGCATTTTTTCTACATTAAATTTCATCTGCCATTTTAGTGCCCAGTCCCCGTCTATCCAAATCCCTCTGCAGCCAAGCAATATCCTGCTCACATTTTATTACTTTACAAAGTTTTGTCACCTGCAAACACTGAAACATGACTTCCAATGCTTTTTTTTTTTTTTTCAAGATCATTTATAAACATGTTAAATAGAACAGAACCCTGAGGGACACCACTTACCACCGCTGTCCAGATTGAAAATTTACCATTAATGACAACTCGTACAGGCAGTACACGGTGATGGGGTGTAGCACTCTATGGTTCCTTTAAAGAGACTCTCCAGTGCCAGAAAAACAAACCGTTTTCCTGGCACTGCAGGTCCCCTCTCCCTTCCACCCCCAAAACCCCTTCAGTGACTTACCTGTATCCAGCGCTGATGTCCCTCGGCGCTGGTTCAAGGTCCGCCCACGCTCCTCCACCGCCGTCAACCGGCAGGGGAGACCCATTGCGCATGTGCGGCCGTCTAGTAGACAGCCACTAGAGGAGAAGTTAAACCTGCAAGATAATTGTTGCAATTTATGAAAACTGCAATACACTTGCAGGGTTAAGGGTAGTGGGAGTTGGCACCCAGACCACTCCAATGGGCAGAAGAGGTCTGGGTGCCTGGAGTATCCCTTTAAGCCAATGTTTTACCCAAGAACAGGAATACTCATCTAGTGCGATTTCCTTGAGTTTGAAGACTAATCTGTTGTGTGGAATTGTATCAAATGCCTTGGCAAAATCCAAGTAGATCACATCCACTGCAACACCCTGATCTATACTTCTACTTACTTCTTCGTAGAATTCAATCAAGTTAGTTTGACATGACCTGTGCTTCATAAAATCGTGCTGATTATTGCTAATAACAAAGTTCTTCCCAATGAATTCCTGAATAGCCCTTCACATATTTTCCCAGTCACAGAAGTTAAGCTCACAGGTCTATAATGTCCAGGCAAGAATTTTGAACCCTTTTAAAATGTAGGAACCACATCTGCCTTCCTCTAATCTTCCGGAAAACTCTTCTTGAAAGAGTAAAAACACTTCACTTTTCACTTTCCCCCACTTCGTTTCTTAAGTACTCGTGGCTGAATACCTTCAGGCCCTGGAGCTTTGTTTACATTAAAGGAACACAGTGTTTTTAAAAAGCTTACCTTTATTCCAGCGTTGGCCCTGCCGCCGCTCCGGATCCCTGGCTGAGATCCTCCGAATTGGTGATCTCAGTCAATACAATGCTTAGCCATACGGAAGCATTGGGAGGTGTAGCGGAACACCAATATTAAATCCACGAATTCCGCTGGTTCAGGAAGTAATCCACAGTCAAGCGCTGGAAAAAGCAAGGCAATATCCCAAATCTCCCAGTAACCGGATGAAACACAGTTCTGAGAGTCGACAGGTCTTTTATTTCAGCTCCACAACTTATACAAGTCCCCATGCAAGGGGTTTCCTTTCCCAGGGGCAGTCCCAGAGGGGACTACATGGGGGACTTATTGTACAAGCTATTTCTCCCATCAGGCACTGCTGCACGAGAGGGATCCTCCCACTGGAATATACCGTTAAGTGGATTATCCCTCCGTGCAGCAGAACCGACAATTTATATTAAAATGCATAACTGTGGTAATATACGGTCTATTTGCACGAATGGACGTTCGGTAGATAGCTTGGGTCTGAGCGCATCATTCGTGAGATTACCACTCACATCCCAGCTAAAACAACCGAACGCCCCACGAAAAACACATTTATTAAAAGACATGTTAAATGACCGATTGCCTTCCAGGGAACAAAGTACCGAACGGCCTGGAGGCTCGTTTTTAGTACCATGCGCTCGACGACCTAACACCGCTGCGGGAACAAAGGATCCATGATGGCCGACCGCCGCATGGTCTGTAGTCGAACGGCGGCCACCTAGGAGAGCCTCTAATTACCGATTGCAACAATGTTGCAATCGGTTAACAAGCGCCACACGCCTCTAAGTGTGTGGGCTATTACATGGGGGTGTTTTCGGTTCACGAACGGCCCGCAAAAGTGCCGTTCGTGAAACGAAAGAAAAACCCAATACAAACAGCCATCTGCATTCGGCAGATGGTCAATACAACAAATACATGTAAATTACAACCCGCATACATTCAACATAGTTAAGCCCATATCTCCCAACCATATAGGCAACCCTTAAAGGCACAGTCTCGTTATAGTGTCCAAGTGGCTATGTTTGCCACAGGAGGGTAATCTGCACGAAACGCTGCTCTACGCCAATTAGCATCTCATAGAGAAGATGTAATCAATGCATCACTATGGGGAAAGTCTCCATGCATGTTCTGGTCACTATAGTGTCCCTTTAACATTCTTTAGTTACTGCAGCACCTTGTCTCGAGTCATCCAATCACAATTTTACTGTACGTTTTTTTTTTGCAGCAGTCTTTTGCATGTCCCTTGCCATAGAATTCTCTATATACAGAGGAAAAAAAAAATGTTATTTAAAATTTCTGTCTTTTCCTGGTCTTCATTAACTAACGTCCATCTCTGTTCAGTGTACCTACACTTTCATTTTGGGGATTTTTAGAATTTATGCACTTAAATGTTGGGGAGTTGGTTTTGCTGTCTAGGCCAGGGGTACCCAACCCAGTGCAAATAGGCGATTAGATTAGCTAAACTTCAAAATGAGGAAATGATAGCCTAGAGCAGTGATGGCGAACCTTTTTGAGCCCGAGTGCCCAAACCGCAATACCTGCCAACTTTATTTTCCTCAAAGTGCCAAAACGCCAATTAAACCTGAATCCGGAGGTTTAAGTTTAGAAAAAAAAACCACATACAGTTGTCTGAACTAATTAACATATTCTGTTTTAAGAGAAGAACACAACAGAGAGTTCAATGATACAAATTTTAAATTATGATATAAATAGATAAAATTAAGTTTATATTTATTAGTATCTCCAAAAATGCAATACATGCACACAGACTGCTGAACACATTCACACACCGACTGCTTAATACACACACACCGACACACAGACCGTCCGCTAAATACACACAATGTCTGCTGAATATACACACAGACTGCTCAATAAATACACTGCTGAATACACACACACTGCTGAATATATACACTGCTGAGTTCACAGTCTGCTGAAAACACACACACATACTGCATTCAGGGGTGCAGTGTGAGTGTGAGGGGTGTGGAGTGTGTGTGAGGGATGCTGTGGTGGGGGGTAGGGTGCTGTGTGTGTGAGGAAGATATATTTAAAAGAAAAAAGTGTATTAAATCTGTAACCCGCCCTCCCTTCTTCTTACCTTTGGTGAAGGGGGGGACATCCCTGGTGGTCCGGTGGTGGTAAGTATGTGACTGGGATGCAGCTCTCCTGTCCTCCCGCGCAATGCTGTGTGGAGTGTTGCCATGACAACGAGAGCTGCTTCCTAGATCCCTCCCCCCCCGCTTCCGGTCCTCCCGACACGGAAGCAGAGTAGGCGCCTGCCGTTTTGGGCAGGCAAGTGCCTACTCTGCATTGCTGCAGACAGACAGTGGCTCCCTTCCCCTGGCGACCTATGGCGGCGTGCCCACAGAGGGGGCCCAGCGTGCCACAGGTTCGCCATCACTGGCCTAGAGCAGTGGTTCCCAACCCAGTCCTCAAATACCCTCTAACAGTCCAGGATTTAGAGATTACCCTGGTGTGTCTAAAGTGTTTTTTGTTTTTTTTTCTACAAACAAGTTAAACACAACTGGGTAATACCTAAATCCTGGACTGTTAGATGGTACTTGAGGACTTTTTGCATGTATTATTGGGTTCCTCATATGTATTTTAGGATGTCTCCTGATTCGTCGGTGATTGGACTGTATTGCTGGCTCAGAGCGTATGCGTTTGGAGGGAGTAATTTTTTATTATTTAAAAAAAAAAAAATTTATTCATGTAATGGAAAGAGGTAGATGGACTGCACAGAAAGAGGCGTAAGCAAAACTTGCAACATATGTAATATATCCATAGAATTGACTGGGGCTAGTTACTATATGAGTCATACGTACATGGTTCATAGCCCCCGGCCTGTTATATATCTCTGGATCTGCAGTGTTTCAAACTGAAATTTGATATTTAATACGTGTATTCCCAGAGATTCAATACAGTCAATATGCATACTTCCGGGGATATGATACATTCAATACGTGTACTCCTGGGGATACGATACATTCAATACATGTACTCCTGGGGATACAATACAATCCATACGTGTACTCCCGGGGATACGATACATTCAATACGTGTACTCCTGGGGATACGATACATTCAATACGTGTACTCCCGGGGATACAATACAATCCATACGTGTACTCCCGGGGATACGATACATTAAATACGTGTACTCCCGGGGATACGATACATTCAATACGTGTACTCCCGGGGATATGATACATTCAATACGTGTACTCCTGGGGATACGATACACTCAATACGTGTACTCCTGGGGATACAATACAATCCATACGTGTACTCCCGGGGATACGATACATTAAATACGTGTACTCCCGGGGATACGATACATTCAATACGTGTACTCCTGGGGATACGATACATTCAATACGTGTACTCCCGGGGATACGATACATTCAATACATGTACTCCCGGGGATACGATACATTATATACGTGTACTCCTGGGGATACGATACATTATATACGTGTACTCCTGGGGATACGATACATTCAATACGTGTACTCCTGGGGATACAATACAATCCATACATGTACTCCTGGGGATACGATACATTCAATACATTTACTCCCGGGGATACGATACAGTCACTACATGTACTCCTGGGGATACGATACATTAAATGCGTGTACTCCCGGGGATACGATACATTCAATACGTGTACTCCCGGGGATACAATACAATCCATACGTGTACTCCCGGGGATACGATACATTAAATACGTGTACTCCCGGGGATACGATACATTCAATACGTGTACTCGCAGGGATACGATACATTAAATACGTGTACTCCTGGGGATACGATACATTCAATACGTGTACTCCTGGGGATACGATACAATCCATACATGTACTCCTGGGGATACGATACATTCAATACGTGTACTCCCGGGGATACGATACAATCCATACATGTACTCCCGGGGATACGATACATTAAATATGTGTACTCCCGGGGATACGATACATTCAATACTTGTACTCCTGGGGATACGATACATTCAATACGTGTACTCCCGGGGATACGATACATTATATATGTGTACTCCTGGGGATACGATACATTCAATACGTGTACTCCTGGGGATACAATACAATCCATACATGTACTCCCGGGGATACGATACAGTCACTACATGTACTCCCGGGGATACGATACATTAAATACGTGTACTCCCGGGGATACGATACATTCAATACGTGTACTCCCGGGGATACGATACATTCAATACGTGTACTCCTGGGGATACGATACACTCAATACGTGTACTCCTGGGGATACGATACAATCCATACGTGTACTCCCGGGGATACGATACATTAAATACGTGTACTCCCGGGGATACGATACATTCAATACGTGTACTCCTGGGGATACGATACATTCAATACATGTACTCCCGGGGATACGATACATTATATACGTGTACTCCTGGGGATACGATACATTCAATACGTGTACTCCTGGGGATACAATACAATCCATACATGTACTCCTGGGGATACGATACATTCAATACATGTACTCCCGGGGATACGATACAGTCACTACATGTACTCCTGGGGATACGATACATTAAATGCGTGTACTCCCGGGGATACGATACATTCAATACGTGTACTCCCGGGGATACGATACAATCCATACGTGTACTCCCGGGGATACGATACATTAAATACGTGTACTCCCGGGGATACGATACATTCAATACGTGTACTCCTGGGGATACGATACATTCAATACGTGTACTCCTGGGGATACGATACAATCCATACATGTACTCCTGGGGATATGATACATTCAATACGTGTACTCCCGGGGATATGATACAATCCATACATGTACTCCCGGGGATACGATACATTAAATATGTGTACTCCCGGGGATACGATACATTCAATACTTGTACTCCTGGGGATACGATACATTCAATACATGTACTCCCGGGGATACGATACATTATATATGTGTACTCCTGGGGATACGATACATTCAATACGTGTACTCCTGGGGATACAATACAATCCATACATGTACTCCTGGGGATACGATACATTCAATACGTGTACTCCTGGGGATACAATACAATCCATACATGTACTCCCGGGGATACGATACAGTCACTACATGTACTCCTGGGTATACGATACATTAAATACGTGTACTCCCGGGGATACGATACATTCAATACGTGTACTCCCGGGGATAGGATACATTAAATAAGTGTACTCCTGGGGATACGATACATTCAATACGTGTACTCCCGGGGATACGATACATTCAATACGTGTACTCCTGGGGATACGATACATTCAATACGTGTACTCCTGGGGATACGATACAATCCATACATGTACTCCTGGGGATATGATACATTCAATACGTGTACTCCCGGGGATACGATACAGTCAATACATGTACTCCTGGGGATACGATACATTAAATACGTGTACTCCCGGGGATATGATACATTCAATACGTGTACTCCCGGGGATACGATACATTCAATACGTGTACTCCTGGGGATACGATACAATCCATAAATGTACTCCTGGGGATATGATACATTCAATACATGTACTCCCGGGGATACGATACATTAAATACGTGTACTCCCGGGGATACGATACATTCAATACGTGTACTCCCGGGGATAGGATACATTAAATAAGTGTACTCCTGGGGATACGATACATTCAATACGTGTACTCCCGGGGATACGATACATTCAATACGTGTACTCCTGGGGATACGATACATTCAATACGTGTACTCCTGGGGATACGATACAATCCATACATGTACTCCTGGGGATATGATACATTCAATACGTGTACTCCCGGGGATACGATACAGTCAATACATGTACTCCTGGGGATACGATACATTAAATACGTGTACTCCCGGGGATATGATACATTCAATACGTGTACTCCCGGGGATACGATACATTCAATACGTGTACTCCTGGGGATACGATACAATCCATAAATGTACTCCTGGGGATATGATACATTCAATACATGTACTCCCGGGGATACGATACAGTCAATACATGTACTCCTGGGGATACGATACAGTCAATACATGTACTCCTGGGGATACGATACATTAAATACGTGTAATCCCGGGGATACGATACATTCAATACGTGTACTCCCGGGGATACGATACATTCAATACGTGTACTCTTAAAGAGATTCCTCCTTATAATCACTTGCTTCCTTGGGGAAGTGGAGGTTACGTTATTTTCCCCCACATCGCCACATTTATAAATATTCTTTTTTTTCACCCAGCCTTTCTGTAGACAATTAGGGGTTAAATTGCCCCTGGTGTTTCTTGAACGTACGATGGGGATGGCTACATTGTCCCCCTTGTGTTTAAAGAAGTATTAAAGGGTTAACTTGTCTCCCCTTTCTCCTGGTGTTTCCTGGACAGTGTTTGATTTAGTTGCCTCCACACTCACACATTATTTAAATTAGCAGCTGGTGAGATGAGGGGGTTAAGTTTCCTCCTGCCCCCCTTGCATAGTTGAAGGGGGGGGGATAATCAATCCCTTTTATTTATCTCTCATCGCCTTCCCAAGGAGATGTCAGATACACAGAGCAGAGCTCAGACAGCCCCCCTTATCATACTGACTGTGGGGTTTCCACGGCTCCCAGCCTTTCTCTGCATTTTGGATATTTGCTTTATATTCTGAGGCCCCATGAGATGGCAGCTGTGCTGATTTACCCAATGCCAAATTAGGATTGGTCTCTCAAACAGGTCAAAAAGGGACAGTGACACACACAGAGACTGGAGAAGGGACAATGACACACACAGAGACTGGAGAAGGGACGATACACACAGACTGACGGGACAATGAAACACACAGAGGGTCTGGGAAAGGGACAATGATAGACAGAGGGTCTGGGAAAGGAACAATGACACAGGCTGGAGAAGGGGCAATGACACAGAGACTGGACGATGACACACAGAGTGTCTGAGAAGGGGGCAATGACACACACAGACTGGAGAAAATGATAACAATGAACACAAAGATTGGAGAAGGGACAATGACACACAGAGACTGGGAAGGACACAATGACACACAGAGACTGAAGGAGGGACAATGACACACACAGAGGGTCTGGTAAAGGCACATTGACAGACACAGAGACTGGAGAAGTCGACACAGAGGGTCTGGGAAAGGGACAATGACACACACAGAGACTGAAGAAGGGACAATAACACACACAGAGGGTCATTGATGGTTTTATTCATTTGCTTTGACTTCTCTGCTGATGTCACCCATGATCTTGCTGATCCCACGCTTCTCATAGAGGAACACTGGCTTAAAGAGCGTGTGCGGACCAACACCAAGCTCCTCCACTCAAATTGTGAATTTCAGGGCCGAGATTTGCACTTTAAGCTTAATCCTTTAATGTAAATATTGCCATTTAAAACACAGCATTATTTTCCATTACAATAACCCTGCCGCAAAACAAAAGTGTGATGAAAATACATTATATTGAAACATTTGCTGTGCGGCAGGATTATTTATTACTAATTTGCATATTCAGGTAGATTTGCATATTATAGTTTATGCAGGCAGGTGACACATGTCCTGTCAGTGTTTATCTTCCCATCCCTTTATAAATATTGTATAGTGTTAATTATAAGTGCCCTTATGTTTCCCCGTATCATTTTGTTATGTTATTGTATCGAGTATGTCGCCAAAACTTTAATGTGATGTGGATAGGGTCTAGTCCTGAGTGTAAATGACATATTTTGTGTTGGTTCCATTGGGAACTGTGAGAGAAAAGTTATTAAATAAAAATTTAATAAAATATCCAGGAGTGGTCTGTAGCTTTAAACTAATAATGCTTCAAAAACTTGATAATAGAAAAATGGAACATCCAATTGTAGCTTCTTCTGTAAAAGAAACTTGGATTAGTGAATTTCCAATGTATAACAGTCTATGACTTGTAATATTGGTAACTGGCTGTTGTTACTCTGTATGTGTAAGCTAATTCAGTTAACTCCAGTTATGGGTGAACTGGTATTTGAATACTGGATTAGTTCATTAATATAATACAATATGAACAGTTTATATGGTCCTTATAACTGAAATATTGTATCTATTGCCACACTGTTAGTGATAGCTACCAAACTGTATTTAGTGACTTACAGTTTAAATAACACTTTACTCCTAGTAATAGGAAATAAAGTTAAAAGTCCAAGTGCTAATGAAAATAATTTATTAATGAATAAAATAGTTAAAAAGAAAAATAAGAACGATCCACTCACATTATGTCAAATACATACTGGATACTTTTGCAGGGGAATAAAATGAGCAGCTGAAGAAAAATAGATGTGTTGTCCGATCACCACTTGATGAATGGATCGGCAATGTTCTTAGCCGCGTGCGTGTCACCCGGTTTCCCTCCTGCGTTCCAGCTAGAAGTCGGCAGTATTTCGGTGAATGCCGAAAAGCAATGTGGTGTCGTTCTAGGTGTCGTCCTAACGCGTTTCGTGAGTCTTCTCTCACTTCATCAGAGGATGCTTGATAGGACCATCTCGTGGTTTAAATAGCTAGCAAATTGGCTGGCTTAGATTAACTCTTAATAGTTCATAGCACTGGATTCTTTTATATAGATCATACATAATTACAAATAATTAACAGTAAAATTAAACATACAGATGATAAATTCACAATATATATTGGACCTATACATATTGTTAAAAAAATAAAACTGAGAATTCATTCAACAATAATAGATATAAAAATATTAACAAATATTACACATTATACAAATGTGAGTAAATGGTTAAAACGAAATAATTTTTAAAATATGTTTACTATCATTTTAATTATAGATCTCAAAATCAGATGTTCTGTTGTACATATATTGGTCAATTGATATATTATAATAAGACTCATAATATGAAATACATAATAAAAATTTACATAATAAAAACTCAAAAAAAAAACCTTTATAAAAAAGCCCTTAATTCAAAATCCACATTTAGACCTTTAGGTTCTAACGAATCTAGCTGAAATATCCATTTAGCCTCTGCTTTGTCTAGTTCTTTCTCTAGATCTCCTCCTCTCCAGGGAATATTTACTTTTTGGATTGCCATAAAGCTAAGTCCCTTAGGGTCACTTGCATGTACAAGATTAAAATGTCTCGAAAGGTTGTGTGAATGGATTCCATTTTTAATATTTCTGATATGTTCTCCCATTCTAGTTTTAAAAGCTCTTTTAGTACGTCCTATATATATTTTATTGCAAGGGCATTTTAATAAATAGATTACACCAGTAGTGTTACAATTTAGGTGTGATTTTATTTTGAAAATTTCTTTTGTTTGTGGGTGAGTAAATTCTGTAATATTTGAAGATTGATTTGGATTGTTTATACACGCCTGACATTTTTTACATTTCCAGAACCCTTTTATTGTTTTAAAGGTGGTGGTTATATTTACTCTTGGTTTTTCTTGTTTAGTTGTTGGTGCTAGTAATAGACCTAAATTAGGGGCTTTGGAATGTATTATTCGAGGTTTATTACCTAGTATTCGTTCTAATTGAGGGTCTCCTTTTAAAATGTTCCAATTTTTTTGTAGAATTTTTCTAATTTGGTGAGTTTGGCTATTATACCTTGTTATGAAAGTGGGAGCTTCCAGATTGGATAGGTCTTTTTGTAGTTTAGTTTCTAAAATTTGATTTCTAGATAAAAGAGAAGTTTTGGTTAAGGCCTGGTCTAAAATTTTGTTTGAATAGCCTTTTTCTTTAAATTGTGCTGTCATCATTTTAGTTTGTTCAACACATATATTTGGTTCGGAACAATTTCTTTTTATTCTCCTAAACTGGCTAAATGGGATATTATTGAGCCATGTTTTTTTATGAAAGCTGTTGTGAGGAATAAAGCTATTACATGCCACTGATTTTTTAAAAGTTTTAGTTTCCAGTTTGTTGTTTTGGATATAGATTTCAAGGTCTAAAAACTCGAGTTTTTCGGTAGACTGATTAAAAGTAAATTTTAAATTATAAGGGTTAAAATTAAGATATTGTTTAAAATCTTCTAACGTAATGATATCTCCCTTCCAGATAAAAATACAGTCATCTATATAGCGATGCCATGAGACCAGATTTGCGCCAAATGGGTTGTTGGACCAGATATGCTCATCTTCCCATTTACCCATAAATAGATTGGCATAGCTTGGCGCAAATCTGGTTCCCATGGCAGTCCCCTCAATTTGGAGGTAGTGGTGGTGGTTGGCCCAAAAAAAGTTATGGCTAAGAATAAAAGCTACACATTTCACAATATATTCAATTTGATCATTTTTGAGATCTGAAAAGGTACCAAGTGCATATTGAATAGCTTCACATCCCTGTAGGTGTTCGATAACTGTGTACAGGGATGTGACATCTGCTGTCACTAAAATATATTCTGAATTCCATTCTATATCTGATAAAAAGTTGATGATATGAGTAGTGTCTCTCAAGTGAGACCGTAGTTTAAGCACTATCTTTTGTAAGAATTGGTCCACATACTCAGATAGATTAGAAGTTAGAGAACCTATACCGGAAATGATTGGACGGCCTGGTGGGTTTACTAGAGTTTTATGTATTTTCGGCACATGATAAAATATTGCCATTCTAGGGAACTTGCAATAAAGGTAATCATATTCTTTTTTAGTTAAAATGTTTCTCTCTTTTCCTTCTTCTAATAATATCTGTAGCTCTAATTGAAATTGATTGGTTGGATTTGTTGTAAGGATCTGATATGTATTTATATCTTGAAGAAGTCTCTGAGTTTCTTTTTTATAGTCTATTGTATTTAGTATCACTAGGCCTCCACCTTTGTCTGCTCCCCTTATAGTAATGTTTTCTTCTTCCATTAATTGTTTTAGGGCTTTTCTCTCTTTTTTGGTAAGATTATCTGTAATTTTGTCTTTAAGATTTAATCTTCTGAGGTCCTTCTCCATGTTTTTTTCAAAGACTCTGATGTAGTCTGTTTTGATTTGTTCTGGATAGAACGTAGACTGTGGGTGTAAATTGGTATGTTGATATGTATCCATATTTGATGAGGTTTGAGGTTCTTTATCAAGAAAAAATTTTTTGATGGTTAATTTTCGGATAAATTTATGGAGATCAATAAAAATATCAAATTGTGAATTTGTTGAGCTGGGAGCAAATTTTAATCCTTTTTGGAGTAGAGATGTTTCCTCTTTTGATAATATTCTTTGAGATAAATTGAATACGTTTATTTCCTTTGTATCTGATTGTGATTGTGTTGTTGTTGTCTTGATATTTCTCCGTCTTGTTCTCTTCTTTGTCTTGATTTTCTTTTGGGAGACGGTGATTGGGTATATTCTCTCCATTTTGTCTCCTGTTTTTTTTACACATTTGAGTGGAGTTTTATATTGACATCTTTTTGCTACATTTTTTATTGAGTTTTTATTATGTAAATTTTTATTATGTATTTTACACTATGAGTCTTATTATAATACATCAATTGACCAATATATGTACAACAGAATATCTGATTTTGAGATCTATAATTAAAATGATAGTAAACATATTTTAAAAATTATTACGTTTTAATCATTTACTCTGATTTGCATAATG
>OW240917.1:2285381-2297657 GCA_933207985.1 Pelobates cultripes
TTATTGTCAAAAAACCTTTTCTGGTTATTTTGGGCGAGTTGAAGATTTTCCCGTAATTTGAGAAATAGAGAGGACATAAATTCGTTTTTTGATGTAACAGTAGGATTGGATGAAATATTAATTTGGATGGGAAATGAAGACGGATGGAATCCATAGTTCGAGAAAAAAGGAGTCATTTTCGTACTAGAATGAATAGTGTTGTTGTAAGAGAATTCGGCCATAGGTAACCATGTGGTCCAGTCATCTTGCAGGTATGAACAATAACATCGAAGATACTGTTCCAAACATTGATTAACCCTCTCTGTTTGCCCATTAGTTTGGGGATGATAGGCGGATGAGAGTTTGCGTTGAATTTGAAGGGAGAGACACATCTCTTTCCAGAATTTGGAGGTAAATTGTGTCCCTCTATCAGAAATAATTTCTTCAGGAAGACCATGAAGTTTTACAATATTGTCTATAAAGACTTTAGACAATTCTACGGAGGAGGGTAATTTCTTTAAAGAGATAAAATGGGCCATTTTTGTGAAGCGGTCCACAACGACAAGAATAGTGGTGAAATGTTGAGATGGTGGAAGATCTACGATAAAATCCATAGAAATGGATTGCCAAGGTTTTTCTGGAATAGGTAAGTTAAGTAGTAATCCAAAAGGTTGATTATGTTCGGGTTTGGACCTTTGACAGATAGGGCAAGTTTTGACATATAATTCAATGGTTCTATCCTGGTGAGGCCACCAACAATATCGAGAAGTTAGTTCAAGAGTTTTCTTAATCCCAGGATGTCCAGCTAGTGGTGAATCATGAACCATTTTAAGTAATTTATTCCTAAAAATAGGAGGGATATAAATTCTATTTTTAAAATAAAATATACCATCCTTTTTTGTTAATATAGGTTTTTTGGGAAGATCAAGATCCTTTTGATTCAAATTCTTTATGTCATCATGAAGAGAGGAGAGGATTCCAATTGTTTTGTTAGGAGGATAATCATTAATAGAAGTTTTATGAGGAATTCGGGAGAGGGCGTCAGCCTTTTTATTTCTAGTTCCAGGTCTGTATACTAATTGGTAGTTAAATCGGTTAAAAAAGAGGTTCCATCTAACTTGTCTAGCTGTAAGGGTTTTGTTAGTATAGAGATATTCAAGATTTTTATGATCAGTATAAACAACTATAGGGTGTTTTGTATCTTCAAGAAGATGACGCCAATTTTCAAAGGCAGCTTTAACACTTAACAATTCTTTTTCACCAATAGGATAATTTTTCTCAGCGGAGCTCAAGGATCTTGAAAAGAAGGCAACTGGATGAAGTGGATCTTGAGGTGTCTTTTGTTGAGAAAGAACTGCTCCGATAGCTGTATCTGATGCATCTACTTCAAGAACATATAAGAATGTTGGATTAGGTAGTTGTAGAATAGGCGCAGTTGTAAATCTTTTTTTTAATTCAGTGAAGGCTATTTGTGCATCTTTGTTCCAATTAAAAGGACGTTTACTACTGTTAAGGAGATTAAGTGGATGTGATACAGCTGAGTAGTTTCTAATAAATTTTCTATAGAAATTTGCAAATCCAAGAAATCGTTGTAATTCTTTTGTAGTAGTAGGAACAGGCCAGTTAATAATACATTCAATTTTGGAGTTATCCATTTTTAAAGAATGAGGTGAAATAATGTATCCTAGAAAAGAGAATTCAGTAACCTCAAAAAGGCATTTCTTGGGTTTAGCGTATAATTTGTGAGTTCTCAATCTAGATAGAACCCATCTTACATGCTTCCTATGTTCATCTAAATTGTTAGAATATATTAAGATATCATCTAAATAGATAATAACACATACATCCAAAAGATCTCTAAAGATGTAATTTATAAAATGTTGAAATGTTGCAGGGGCATTACAAAGCCCAAAAGGCATCACAAGATATTCGTAGAGACCATATCTTGTTCGGAAGGCGGTCTTCCATTCATCACCTTGTTTTATTTTAATGAGGTTATAAGCGCCTCGGAGGTCGAGTTTAGTAAATATAGTTGCGGTTCTTAACCTTTCAATTAATTCATTTATCAGCGGAAGAGGATAACGGTTTTTGATTGTTATTTTATTCAAGGCTCTGTAATCTATAATGGGACGGATGGTTTGGTCCTTATTCCTCACGAAGAATATACTAGAGGCAGCCGGGGAAGTCGAGGGTCTGATGAATCCTTTGCGTAAATTTTCATTAAGATATTCTTTTAAGGTCTGTAATTCTTTTTCAGAAAGTGGATAAATGTGGCCATAAGGAATAGGAGCTCCGGGTATTAGATCTATTGGGCAATCATATACCCGATGAGGTGGAAGTGTTTCTGCTTCTTTTTTACAAAAGACATCTGCAAAATCGGAGTAGAATGTAGGTATAACTGGTTCTTTATTAATTTGGAGAATAGGAACATGTTGTAAGCATGTTTTTTTACAAAAATCAGAGGAGAAGGAAATGGTGAAGGGGGACCATTCAATTAGAGGATTATGGGTTTTTAACCAGTTAATTCCTAGAATGACGGGATAAAGTGGAGATTTAATAACATAAAATGTAAGGAATTCGGTATGAATGTTGTTGGTAATCATTCTTAGAGGAATTGTCTCATCTTTTATGGGTCCTGAGGATATGAATGATCCATCAATAACTCTGATTGGAACAAAGTTAGTTTTTCGAACACAAGGAATTTTATTTTTTGTAACAAAGGAAAAATCAAGGAAGGTTCCATTGGCACCAGAATCAATTATAGCCTCAGTCACGATTCTTTTTGTATCTCACTGTAATATGAGAGATATAGAAAAATAGGTAGATGTTTTTCTTTTTTGAAGAACGTTCAATATTGAAGTAGATGAATGATGCTTACCACCTTTTGAATGTTTCAGTAGAGGACAATCGGGAATTGGATGTTCTTTCGAGGCACAATACATACATAGGTTTAATTGTCTCCTTCTTATTCTTTCTTCAGAAGTAAGAGGACTTCTTATTATACCTACTTCCATAGGTTCAGTTTGAGGAGGAAATTTTTCAGGAAATTTTGGAGGAGTGAAATGTTTTCTCCAGGTAGAATTAGTAAGAACTTTTTCAGCCCTTCTTTCTCTTAGACGTCTGTCAATACTAATGGAAAGTTGAATTTATGCATTTAAGGTGGGAGGAAGTTCAGTACGAGAGAGTTCATCTTTCACAGCTTCTGATAATCCGAGATGGAATTGATTGCGTAAAGTAATGTCATTCCATTGGGTTTCTGTAGCCCATCTTTTAAATTCTGCAATATAATCTTCAACAGGTCTATTCTTTTGGTGGAGAGTTCTGATGTTTAAATCAGCAGTAGCCTGTTTATAAGGATCTTCATATAATAAAGACATAGCTTCAAAGAATTCATCCAATGAATCTAATATGGGATCATCATTCTCTAAAAAGGAATGGGCCCATGCCATAGGTTCACCTCTTAAAAAAGAGATCACTGAACAAACTTTTGATCTTTCAGTGAGATAAGATCTAGGTTTTAAAGCTATCAGAAGTTTGCAAGAATTCAAAAACTCTCTGTACTTTGTTCTATCTCCATAAAATTCTTCTGGATTACAGACAGCAGGATCGCCAGCCGATTGAAGAGCGGCATGAGGAAGATGACCTTGCATGTCTCTAACATAGGTTAATATTCTCTCATTTGTAATTTGCAGTTCCTGTAAACCCTGAGCAATCGTATCCACTCTATTGGTTAGGGCAGAAACTTGAGAGTTGATATCTGCTGGTTCCATTGAAATGGCTGGATTATTCTGTAATATTTATTTTAATTGGAACTCAACTGCAGAGTTTGACCTCCTTTTATATGGATATGAAGGAGTGGTTACTGTCACTTTAATTACACATGTAGGATTTTAATTGAATAAGTAATAGACTTTGTTGATTTGTACAATACTCTTAATTCCTCTTTAGGAATAATGCAGAGTTAGATTCCAGATTAATATAAGAAGGAATTTTCATAAGAAGACTAATAATGAAGCAGGAGAAGTTGCAGTTATAAATGACTTGATTATTGGAGGAAGTGTTAGCCTTGTTAGCAGATCCTTAAGAATAAGGAGGAAATTATTGAGAGAATGTCATATAACTGTATATGATTTGTAACAGAGAGTGGCTTGATTGGAGAAAAGTTACTTAACTTAAAAGGCAGTTACTGGAACTGAAGGGTTAATTTCACCCGATGTTTAAGAAGGTAGAAGTCCGTTTTTAGCAAGCCGTGGTCTAGGAGTGGAGAAGGTGGGAGTCCGTTTAACAAGCCGAGTTCTGGGAGTGGAGAAGGTAGGAGTCCGTTTTAGCAAGCCGAGGTCTGGGAGTGGAGAAGGTAGGAGTCCGTTTTAACAAGCCGAGGTAGGAGTGGAGAAAGTAGAAGTCCGTTATTAGAAAGCCAAGGTCTGAAGCAGGCAGGAGCGAGGTAAAGCAGCTGATCACTTTGCACGCACCTGTGCAATAATCCAGCATTTGAAATCTGGCGCGGTCTTCCTAAGTACCGTGGAAGGACCGCGTCAGAGAAAGGGGCGGGGCTAAGCGCCGTGAACCCGGAAGTGGGTTCTTACGGCGGAATGCATGTCAGACTATACCTGACAGTACCTCTGCAAGGTCAGCTCCCTCTCTGCTACCAGGAACTCTGGAGCGCTTCAGACCCAATCACTGAAGCTTGACCGGGTTTCTGAGGACATCTTCCACCAGATCAGGCTGCTCTCCTCCCAAGCAGATAGCATCCCTTCTGCCTTTGCAGTGAGGGAGTTTAAGCATTTGTGGGATAGGCATAAGGACTAATTAAAAGTATTTCGAAATATGGGGTAGACTAGATGGGCCGAATGGTTCCTATCTGCGGTCACATTCTATGTTTCTATTACCCTCCTGCACTGTGATCATCTACTGACGTTACAAATGCACTTGTGGGTCTCAGGCCTAGCTCGTTTTGAACAATTCCTGGTGTCCGGTGCAACCAGCTCCAAAAACTGTTACTGGAATCCCTAAACACAGTTCCCAATGGAAACTAGATAATAAAATGGTTTGAGATTTCTAAAAGAAATGAGAAACCTCTATTTAGGGTATAAATAATAGCACAGCTACAAAAAGACAACTCGACTGGAAAAAATAGAGGCTCCACTAACAGGTCTCTAATGATGCAAATTTGAGAGAAAAGTTATTAAATAAAAATTTAATAAAATATCCAGGAGTGGTCTGTAGCTTTAAACTAATAATGCTTCAAAAACTTGATAATAGAAAAATGGAACATCCAATTGTAGCTTCTTCTGTAAAAGAAACTTGGATTAGTGAATTTCCAATGTATAACAGTCTATGACTTGTAATATTGGTAACTGGCTGTTGTTACTCTGTATGTGTAAGCTAATTCAGTTAACTCCAGTTATGGGTGAACTGGTATTTGAATACTGGATTAGTTCATTAATATAATACAATATGAACAGTTTATATGGTCCTTATAACTGAAATATTGTATCTATTGCCACACTGTTAGTGATAGCTACCAAACTGTATTTAGTGACTTACAGTTTAAATAACACTTTACTCCTAGTAATAGGAAATAAAGTTAAAAGTCCAAGTGCTAATGAAAATAATTTATTAATGAATAAAATAGTTAAAAAGAAAAATAAGAACGATCCACTCACATTATGTCAAATACATACTGGATACTTTTGCAGGGGAATAAGATAAGCAGCTGAAGAAAAATAGATGTGTTGTCCGATCACCGCTTGATGAATGGATCGGCAATGTTTCTAGCCGCGTGCGTGTCACCCGGTTTCCCTCCTGCGTTCCAGCTAGAAGTCGGCAGTATTTCGGTGAATGCCGAAAAGCAATGTGGTGTCGTTCTAGGTGTCGTCCTAACGCGTTTCGTGAGTGTTCTCTCACTTCATCAGAGGATGCTTGATAGGACCATCTCGTGGGTTTAAATAGCTAGCAGATTGGCTGGCTTAGATTAACTCTTAATAGTTCATAGCACTGGATTCTTTTATATAGATCATACATAATTACAAATAATTAACAGTAAAATTAAACATACAGATGATAAATTCACAATATATATTGGACCTATACATATTGTTAAAAAAGTAAAACTATAGATTCATTCAACAATAATAAATATAAAAATATTAACAAATATTACACATTATGCAAATCAGAGTAAATGGTTAAAACGTAATAATTTTTAAAATATGTTTACTATCATTTTAATTATAGATCTCAAAGTCAGATATTCTGTTGTACATATATTGGTCAATTGATGTATTATAATGAGACTCATAATATAAAATACATAATAAAAATTTACATAATAAAAACTCAAAAAATCATTTAAATACACATATCCATCACGGCCAGTTCCACAACAGCACTATCACCATTCACCTCACTTATCACACAAAGATCCTCCAGTACCCAAACCTCGTACTCCTCTTAAGAAACAACTACCATCTGTCAAACTACCAAAACAAAATCCACCATCACAATCGTTACGAAGCCCATATGCAGAGACTCCCTCTTCGCCATCTTTTTTAGGAACTTTTTTAGGGAGAAAACGAATAAGAATACACTCAAGAGAAAGAGAAGAAACCAGGAAGACTCTCAGATCATCAGCTCAACGAAACATAAGAATACCGATAGAACAGGAGACAAAATGGAGAGAATATACCCAATCACCGTCTCCCAAAAGAAAATCAAGACAAAGAAGAGAACAAGACGGAGAAATATCAAGACAACAACAACACAATCACAATCAGATACAAAGGAAATAAACGTATTCAATTTATCTCAAAGAATATTATCAAAAGAGGAAACATCTCTACTCCAAAAAGGATTAAAATTTGCTCCCAGCTCAACAAATTCACAATTTGATATTTTTATTGATCTCCATAAATTTATCCGAAAATTAACCATCAAAAAATTTTTTCTTGATAAAGAACCTCAAACCTCATCAAATATGGATACATATCAACATACCAATTTACACCCACAGTCTACGTTCTATCCAGAACAAATCAAAACAGACTACATCAGAGTCTTTGAAAAAAACATGGAGAAGGACCTCAGAAGATTAAATCTTAAAGACAAAATTACAGATAATCTTACCAAAAAAGAGAGAAAAGCCCTAAAACAATTAATGGAAGAAGAAAACATTACTATAAGGGGAGCAGACAAAGGTGGAGGCCTAGTGATACTAAATACAATAGACTATAAAAAAGAAACTCAGAGACTTCTTCAAGATATAAATACATATCAGATCCTTACAACAAATCCAACCAATCAATTTCAATTAGAGCTACAGATATTATTAGAAGAAGGAAAAGAGAGAAACATTTTAACTAAAAAAGAATATGATTACCTTTATTGCAAGTTCCCTAGAATGGCAATATTTTATCATGTGCCGAAAATACATAAAACTCTAGTAAACCCACCAGGCCGTCCAATCATTTCCGGTATAGGTTCTCTAACTTCTAATCTATCTGAGTATGTGGACCAATTCTTACAAAAGATAGTGCTTAAACTACGGTCTCACTTGAGAGACACTACTCATATCATCAACTTTTTATCAGATATAGAATGGAATTCAGAATATATTTTAGTGACAGCAGATGTCACATCCCTGTACACAGTTATCGAACACCTACAGGGATGTGAAGCTATTCAATATGCACTTGGTACCTTTTCAGATCTCAAAAATGATCAAATTGAATATATTGTGAAATGTGTAGCTTTTATTCTTAGCCATAACTTTTTTTGGGCCAACCACCACCACTACCTCCAAATTGAGGGGACTGCCATGGGAACCAGATTTGCGCCAAGCTATGCCAATCTATTTATGGGTAAATGGGAAGATGAGCATATCTGGTCCAACAACCCATTTGGCGCAAATCTGGTCTCATGGCATCGCTATATAGATGACTGTATTTTTATCTGGAAGGGAGATATCATTACGTTAGAAGATTTTAAACAATATCTAAATTTTAACCCTTATAATTTAAAATTTACTTTTAATCAGTCTACAGAAAAACTCGAGTTTTTAGACCTTGAAATCTATATCCAAAACAACAAACTGGAAACTAAAACTTTTAAAAAATCAGTGGCATGTAATAGCTTTATTACTCACAACAGCTTTCATAAAAAAACATGGCTCAATAATATCCCATTTAGCCAGTTTAGGAGAATAAAAAGAAATTGTTCCGAACCAAATATATGTGTTGAACAAACTAAAATGATGACAGCACAATTTAAAGAAAAAGGCTATTCAAACAAAATTTTAGACCAGGCCTTAACCAAAACTTCTCTTTTATCTAGAAATCAAATTTTAGAAACTAAACTACAAAAAGACCTATCCAATCTGGAAGCTCCCACTTTCATAACAAGGTATAATAGCCAAACTCACCAAATTAGAAAAATTCTACAAAAAAATTGGAACATTTTAAAAGGAGACCCTCAATTAGAACGAATACTAGGTAATAAACCTCGAATAATACATTCCAAAGCCCCTAATTTAGGTCTATTACTAGCACCAACAACTAAACAAGAAAAACCAAGAGTAAATATAACCACCACCTTTAAAACAATAAAAGGGTTCTGGAAATGTAAAAAATGTCAGGCGTGTATAAACAATCCAAATCAATCTTCAAATATTACAGAATTTACTCACCCACAAACAAAAGAAATTTTCAAAATAAAATCACACCTAAATTGTAACACTACTGGTGTAATCTATTTATTAAAATGCCCTTGCAATAAAATATATATAGGACGTACCAAAAGAGCTTTTAAAACTAGAATGGGAGAACATATCAGAAATATTAAAAATGGAATCCATTCACACAACCTTTCGAGACATTTTAATCTTGTACATGCAAGTGACCCTAAGGGACTTAGCTTTATGGCAATCCAAAAAGTAAATATTCCCTGGAGAGGAGGAGATCTAGAGAAAGAACTAGACAAAGCAGAGGCTAAATGGATATTTCAGCTAGATTCGTTAGAACCTAAAGGTCTAAATGTGGATTTTGAATTAAGGGCTTTTTTATAAAGGTCTTTTTTATTTTTATTTTTTTTTTTTAAAGTTTTTATCATGTAAATTTTTTATTATGTATTTCAAATTATGAGTCTCATTATAATATATAAATTGATCAATATATGTACAATATAACATCTGATTTTGCAATAATGAAATCTATAATTAAAATGATAGTAAACATATTTTAATACAATATTACTTTTTAACTGTTTACTCACATCTGTATAATGTGTAATATCTGTCTATTTTTCAATATTTTAATATCTATATACTGTTGAATGCATCAATTGTTTTACACTTTTAACAATATGTATAGGTCCAATATATATTGTAAATTTATTATCTGTATGTTTAATTTTATTGTTAATTATTTGTAATTATGTATGATTTATATAAATGAATCCAGTGCTATGAACTACTAAGAGTTAATTTAAGCCAGCTAATTTGCTAGCTATTTAAATCCACGAGATGGTCCTATCAAACATCCTCTGATTAAGTGAGAGAAGTCTCACGAAACGCGTTAGGACGACACCTGGAACGACACCACATCACTTTCCGGCATTCACCGAAATACTGCCGACTTCTAGCTGGAACGCAGGAGGGAAACCGGGTGACACGCACGCGGCTAAGAACATTGCCGATCCATTCATCAAGTGGTGATCGGACAACACATCTATTTTTCTTCAGCTGCTCATTTTATTCCCCTGCAAAAGTATCCAGTATGTATTTGACATAATGTGAGTGGATCGTTCTTATTTTTCTTTTTAACTATTTTATTCATTAATAAATTATTTTCATTAGCACTTGGACTTTTAACTTTATTTCCTATTACTAGGAGTAAAGTGTTATTTAAACTGTAAGTCACTAAATACAGTTTGGTAGCTATCACTAACAGTGTGGCAATAGATACAATATTTCAGTTATAAGGACCATATAAACTGTTCATATTGTATTATATTAATGAACTAATCCAGTATTCAAATACCAGTTCACCCATAACTGGAGTTAACTGAATTAGCTTACACATACAGAGTAACAACAGCCAGTTACCAATATTACAAGTCATAGACTGTTATACATTGGAAATTCACTAATCCAAGTTTCTTTTACAGAAGAAGCTACAATTGGATGTTCCATTTTTCTATTATCAAGTTTTTGAAGCATTATTAGTTTAAAGCTACAGACCACTCCTGGATATTTTATTAAATTTTTATTTAATAACTTTTCTCTCACAGTTCCCAATGGAACCAACACAAAATATGTCATTTACACTCAGGACTAGACCCTATCCACATCACATTAAAGTTTTGGCGACATACTCGATACAATAACATAACAAAATGATACGGGGAAACATAAGGGCACTTATAATTAACACTATACAATATTTATAAAGGGATGGGAAGATAAACACTGACAGGACATGTGTCACCTGCCTGCATAAACTATAATATGCAAATCTACCTGAATATGCAAATTAGTAATAAATAATCCTGCCGCACAGCAAATGTTTCAATATAATGTATTTTCATCACACTTTTGTTTTGCGGCAGGGTTATTGTAATGGAAAATAATGCTGTGTTTTAAATGGCAATATTTACATTAAAGGATTAAGCTTAAAGTGCAAATCTCGGCCCTGAAATTCACAATTTGAGTGGAGGAGCTTGGTGTTGGTCCGCACACGCTCTTTAAGCCAGTGTTCCTCTATGAGAAGCGTGGGATCAGCAAGATCATGGGTGACATCAGCAGAGAAGTCAAAGCAAATGAATAAAACCATCAATGACCCTCTGTGTGTGTTATTGTCCCTTCTTCAGTCTCTGTGTGTGTCATTGTCCCTTTCCCAGACCCTCTGTGTCGACTTCTCCAGTCTCTGTGTCTGTCAATGTGCCTTTACCAGACCCTCTGTGTGTGTCATTGTCCCTCCTTCAGTCTCTGTGTGTCATTGTGTCCTTCCCAGTCTCTGTGTGTCATTGTCCCTTCTCCAATCTTTGTGTTCATTGTTATCATTTTCTCCAGTCTGTGTGTGTCATTGCCCCCTTCTCAGACACTCTGTGTGTCATCGTCCAGTCTCTGTGTCATTGCCCCTTCTCCAGCCTGTGTCATTGTTCCTTTCCCAGACCCTCTGTCTATCATTGTCCCTTTCCCAGACCCTCTGTGTGTTTCATTGTCCCGTCAGTCTGTGTGTATCGTCCCTTCTCCAGTCTCTGTGTGTGTCATTGTCCCTTCTCCAGTCTCTGTGTGTGTCACTGTCCCTTTTTGACCTGTTTGAGAGACCAATCCTAATTTGGCATTGGGTAAATCAGCACAGCTGCCATCTCATGGGGCCTCAGAATATAAAGCAAATATCCAAAATGCAGAGAAAGGCTGGGAGCCGTGGAAACCCCACAGTCAGTATGATAAGGGGGGCTGTCTGAGCTCTGCTCTGTGTATCTGACATCTCCTTGGGAAGGCGATGAGAGATAAATAAAAGGGATTGATTATCCCCCCCCCTTCAACTATGCAAGGGGGGCAGGAGGAAACTTAACCCCCTCATCTCACCAGCTGCTAATTTAAATAATGTGTGAGTGTGGAGGCAACTAAATCAAACACTGTCCAGGAAACACCAGGAGAAAGGGGAGACAAGTTAACCCTTTAATACTTCTTTAAACACAAGGGGGACAATGTAGCCATCCCCATCGTACGTTCAAGAAACACCAGGGGCAATTTAACCCCTAATTGTCTACAGAAAGGCTGGGTGAAAAAAAAGAATATTTATAAATGTGGCGATGTGGGGGAAAATAACGTAACCTCCACTTCCCCAAGGAAGCAAGTGATTATAAGGAGGAATCTCTTTAAGAGTACACGTATTGAATGTATCGTATCCCCGGGAGTACACGTATTGAATGTATCGTATCCCCGGGAGTACACGTATTTAATGTATCGTATCCCCAGGAGTACATGTATTGACTGTATCGTATCCCCAGGAGTACATGTATTGACTGTATCGTATCCCCGGGAGTACATGTATTGAATGTATCATATCCCCAGGAGTACATTTATGGATTGTATCGTATCCCCAGGAGTACACGTATTGAATGTATCGTATCCCCGGGAGTACACGTATTGAATGTATCATATCCCCGGGAGTACACGTATTTAATGTATCGTATCCCCAGGAGTACATGTATTGACTGTATCGTATCCCCGGGAGTACACGTATTGAATGTATCATATCCCCAGGAGTACATGTATGGATTGTATCGTATCCC